>VSMD01021030.1:0-16509 GCA_008750895.1 Mirza zaza
AAAACTATAAAAATACAGTACCTAAGAAGACTTAGATTTTCTTCTCTTTTTTTCTTTTTTTGAGACAGAGTCTCACTTTATTGCCCAGGCTAGAGTGAGTGCCGTGGCATCAGCCTAGCTCACAGCAACCTCAAACTCCTGGGTTCAAGCAATCCTGCTGCCTCAGCCTCCCAAGTAGCTGGGACTACAGGCATGCGCCACCATGCCCGGCTAATTTTTTCTATATATATATTAGTTGGCCAATTAATTTCTTTCATTTATAGTAGAGATGGGGTCTCGCTCTTGCTCAGGCTGGTCTCGAACTCCTGAGCTCAAATGATCCGCCCACCTCGGCCTCCCAGAGAGCTAGGATTACAGGCTTGAGCCACTGCGCCTGGCCCCTAGCTTTCTTTATTTACAACAGGGTCTCACTTTGTCACCCAGGCTGGAGTGCAATGGTGTCATCATAGTTCACTGCAACTTTAAACTCCTGGGCTAAAGCGATCCTCCTGCCTTAGCCTCCCAGGTAGCTGGGACTACAGGCATACACCACCATTTGAAAAAACTTGCAGATGAACTACATAACCCAAAAATATATATAAAAAAAGAAAAAAGTTAGCTATCTCATGAATGGCATGAAAATATATGTAGATACTAGTCTACATGTTCTTTATTTGTTATTGGTAAGGCTTCTGGTCAACAGTAGGCTATTAGTAGTTAGGTTTTTGGGGAGCCAGAAGTTATGCAGATTTTTGACTGTGCAGGGGGTTGGTATCCCTAACTCCTGCATTGTTTAAAGGTCAAGTGTATTTTTATTGTTGTATTGTTATTTTTCCCCCCAATTTTTTTTTCTTTGAGACAGAGTCTCACTCTGTTGCCTGGGCTAGAGTGCCGTGGCATCAACGTAGCTCAGAGCAACCTCAAACTCCTGGGCTCAAGTGATGCTCCTGCCTCAGCCTCCTGAGTAGCTGGGACTACAGGCATGCACTACCATGCTTGGCTAATTTTTTCTATATATATATTTTTAGTTGTCCAGAGAATTTCTTTCTATTTTTAGTAGAGACCTGGGTCTTGCTGTTGCTCAGGCTGGTCTCAAACTTCTGACCTTGAGTGATCCACCTGCTTCGGCCTCCTAGAGTGCTGGGATTACAGGCGTGAGCCACCTCGACTGGCCTCCCCCCAATTTTTAATCCATGGTTGGTTGAATCTGAGGATATGGAACCCGGATACAGAGGGTTTCACTTTGGTTGTATATGCAAGGCACAGTGGAGACATGGTTGTGGGATAGAAATGTGAACATGACACTACTTTCTCTCTTGGAGTTTGTAATCAGTCTGTGGATATTTGAGTTGGTATGGAGGAGGGTACAGCTGAGCATGATTTTTATTTGCAGGAACATATCATTTCTAAAGAAGAGACAAATATCTAGTATTTCAGGAATAATCTGAAAGAGCTATTGGGTACCTCTTGAAGGAATATTTGACATTCATGGGGTCCTGACTTTTCTTTAACACTTATATATATTTAAAAAATGAAAGTAGGCCGGGCGTGGTGGCTCACGCCTGTAATCCTAGGATTCTGGGAAGATCGAGGTGGGAGGATTGCTCGTGGTCAGGAGTTTGAGACTCCGTCTCTACTAAAAATAGAAAGAAATTAGCTGGACAACTAAAAAAAAATGTAGAAATAATTAGCCAGGCATGGTGGCACATGCCTGTAGTCCCAGCTACTTGGGAGGCTGAGGCAGGATGATTGTTTGAGCCCAGGAGTTGGAGGTTGCTGTGAGCTAGGCTGATGCCATGGCACCCTAGCCTGGGCAAGAGAGTGAGACTCAGTCTCAAAAAAAAAAAAAAAAAAATGAAACTAGAGTTATACATTTATTTAAAGATACCCTAAAGAAATCACATTAGCTTAATTTAATAAAAGTAACTTTTCATAAAGTGCCAAGAGGTTTCACGTTAGTTGTCGTTGCTGGTAATGTGAGCTATTAAGTGTATTTAAGCAGTATAGTGACAGAGATACCTGGAAATAGTAAGATGTTTCTGGTGTGCTCCGCCTTAAAGTCTTGTTCTCCTTCATTTTGTGGCTGCAGCTGTTGTGGAATTTGCAACCTCGAGCTGTTTGGACTCTGATTCCTAGGCTGAATTAGATTACAGGTGGAGGTGTGTTTTGGCCTGACTCACTTTTGAAATGTTTATGAAAGAAATTCTTTGGCAATGGGACTTCCGGAGCTGGCAATTGGTATTGACTTCATTTAGGAATTCTAGTGAGGCATCTTTGCTTTGAGAAAAAAAACCCAAAATAAGAGCAAATGCATTCTTTCTTTTTCTTTTTTTTCAACTACCATAAGGGTGCAACTGTCTTCAGCAAACAGAAGATAACAAACAGCCTTCTGGAGGTCTTGAAACTGACTCGTGGTTTATAGTGCAGTGAAAATCTACCTACCTGCGTGGGGCAATCAGGCAACCTAGAATCGTTCCACTGAGCAATTCTTTCTGGTGCCAGGAGCCCAGAGCAAAAACTCAGTTGACCACTTGTAGCTGGGCTTATTCAGAGTCTGCTTTAGAAGCCAGAACTGCCAGCTCTGAAAATAGGTCACAAGTGACTGGCAGTCCCTGAGAAGCTCACAGGAAGTAGCTGCAAAGGTCAGGGGAAGTTTTTAACGACTATGCAGGAGGCCAGGGAAGGACAGGCTTTGAGGAGCTTCTGGCATCTGAAACAGGCCCTTGGAGGAGCTGCCTTGGAGACAGAAGGACAGGTGTGGAGATGTGAGGCCGATGTCTCAGTTCCGTAAAATAAATAAATTTTGCCTTTTCTCCACTGTGCAAAAAGCCCATCTCTATAAAGAGGAATCATCTTGTAGGACTCAGGGGATAATCGTGAGGGATTTACAGCATTAACTGTAGAAACCTAATACAATATTCCTAAGAGGAAAGTCAGGATTGGGATAAATAATCTCTGAGTTAATTCCAACTTTGAGATGTTGGGATCCTAAGAAGTCAGACACATATTTCTTTTTTTTTTTTTGTATATATATGTGTGTGTGTGTGTATATATATATATATATATATTTTTTTTTTTTTTTTAGTTGACCAATTAATTTCTTTCTTTTTTTTTTTGAGACAGCGTCTCACTTTGTTGCCCAGACTAGAGTGAGTGCCATGGCGTCAGCCTAGCTCACAGCAACCTCAAACTCCTGGGCTCAAGCAATCCTACTGCCTCAGCCTCCCGAGTAGCTGGGACTACAGGCATGCGCCACCATGCCCAGCTAATTTTTTCTATATATATTAGTCAGCCAATTATTTCTTTCTATTTTTATAGTAGAGACGGAGTCTCGCTCTTGCTCAGGCTGGCTTCAAACTCCTGACCTCGAGCAATCCGCCTGCTTGGCCTCCCAGAGTGCTAGGATTACAGGCGTGAGCCACAGCGCCCCGCCCAGACACACATTTCTATGAATACAAATTTTCATGGATCATTTGTTACTGAAGTTTATACCTATGCTTGAGAATGCTATTCACTGACAATTCTTAGAGTACAAATCTTAGAGTATAGTTAGAATCTTTTTTTTTTCTCCTGAGGGCAAAGAAACAGAATCTTGATATTATTTTCCACTTGTCTTATTGGCCCGTTAACACAATTTTGGAACCAGCTTGACCCTGAGGACTATCAGGCTCAAATAACAATCAATGTCTCACCCCATATAAAGTGGCAGGATACCATAGTCAGCACACTTTTTCTCTAAAGGGCCAGGTAGTAAATATTTTACGGCTTTGTGGGACGTATGTCACAACTACTCAACTCGGCTGGCCGTTGTAACTCAAAGGCAGGCAGACAAACATGTAAATGAAAGAGCATGGCCATGTTTCAATAAAATTCTATGAAAACAGGCAGCTAGCTTTGGGTGGGGGCTCTAAAGGGTAAAAGCATGGACTCTGAAGCCAGGTTCAAATCCTGGCTCTATTACCTGCTAACTGTGTGCCCTTAGAGAACTTAGTGCTTCGGTCTCTTCATCTCTAAGTTGGTAGTAATACTTTGTCCAGCAGTGTTGCTATAAAGACTAAATGAGTTAAATTTGTAAAGTACTTAAACAGTGCCTGGCAGATAGTAAGTGCTGTATCAGTGTTTGTTAGATAATTAAACATCCTGCGAGTAATATTATTTCCATTAAAATTGAGATTTAGAGAAGGAAATACTTGACCTATAAGAAGGCTAAGACTTGAATTCCGTTTCCCCATGTCCAACATAATTGCTCTATTCTCGTCAGAGGTCAAATCATTATATCCAAACACAGGGAAATTCCCTGTAACAGCGCATGAGTCAGGCCTTGGCCCCTAAACTGTAATTTTAAAAGACTGCTTGTATTTCATTTTTCCCCATCCACATGAGGAATCACTATAAGCAGCACTGTGCTGGAGCCAGTTTGTATTGGCTCACTAAAGCTGATTGCTAAAATTTCAGGAATTTCACGAACCAGTAGTTAAACTGCTCATAGCTTTAAATTGGCTGTGGTGGAAGTACTTACAACATGAAATTGTCAGGTGCTACAAAACAGGACTCTATCTCTTGGAGGGCCAATTGCCCAGCACATGACGGGCTATCTGCCAGCAGTAAGCCTTCCCCTCCAATAGGGGCCTTATCTCCTAAACAGGCAGTTGGTAAATAATATTCAGTGGCATGTGAACCACCATATCCAAGGGCACCATGGCCTCATAAAAATGCCAGGCCCATGGCTTTTGTTTTGTGGTAGAGGCAAAAAAATAAAAAAAGTTACATGCTTTGCTTAGCAACAGAAACAAGTCAGTGGTGGCCCTGGACTCTGATTTCTAGACATCTGACTCACAGCGCTGCTCCTTGTTCCTGTTCCAGTACACACACACACACACACACACACACACACACTGGCCTGGGTGGTTCAAGCTAAATAGGGAATGAATGGCTTAGGACACAGTGAAAGAGAGAGAGAGCTTTTTGGGCAAACATCATAATGGAAGTACTTTTTCTAGGAAACACAGTGATTGCTGTGGTGGGTTTCCTCTGTTTATTTTTGTTTGTTTGTTTGTTTGTTTTTTAGCTATTTCTTAAGGTGAAGTCTTTCTTACCTAAACAAATGACTTCTAACCTTTTGTGGAAGCAGCAGGGGAATACAAAAGAGGACTGGACTCAACGAAAAAGATTCTTAGACAAGATACTTCGTTTTTTGAAGTTGTGACCCCCATTTCTCTTCTTCATGAAATGGGAATCATAAGCATTCCGTTACTAGTTTGACAGAGCGGCTGTGAGAATCAATGATAATTTGTTGTTCAAGTACTTGGTATACTTATTATTGAGTACCACTGTGTGCTGTTAGGGGTTCAGGATCCAGATGTGGCTGAGTAAGGTTCTTGCTAATGGGGAAGTCAGATCCTGGGTGCTCCAACAGAGGCTCCAGAGGATGGATCATTGTGGTTTGATTGAGTCACAGTGGCCAAGAATTTGTCTCTGGAGTCAAGTTGCCTGGATTTGAATCCTGGCTGTGCTGTTTACTATCTCTGTGAACTTGGGTGTGGTATTTAACATTACTTTTTCTATTCTGTAAAATGGAATTTTTATTTTATTTTTATTGAGACAGTCTCACTTTGTTGCCCAGGCTAGAGTGAGTGCCGTGGCATCAGCCTAGCTCACAGCAACCTCAAACTCCTGGGCTCAAGCAATCCTCCTGCCTCAGCCTCCCGAGTAGCTGGGACTACAGGCATGCGCCACCATGCCCGGCTAATTTTTTTCTCTATATATTAGTTGGCCAATTAATTTCTTTCTATTTATAGTAGAGACGGGGTCTCACTCTTGCTCAGGCTGGTTTCAAACTCCTGATGTCGAGCAATCAGCCCGCCTTGGCATCCTAGAGAGGTAGGATTACAGGCGTGAGCCACTGTACCCGGCCAAAATGGAATTTTTAAACTTTCCTTAATTTCATCTGTAAACTTAGATAACAATAGCATCTAGGCCCGGCGCAGTGGCTCACACCTGTAATCCTAGTACTCTGGGAGGCCGAGGCGGGTGGATCGCTCAAGGTCAGGAGTTCGAAACTAGCCTGAGCAAGAGCGAGACCCCGTCTCTACCATAAATAGAAAGAAATTAATTGGCCAACTAATATATATAGAAAAAATTAGCTGGGCATGGTGGTGCATGCCTGTCGTCCCAGCTACTCGGGAGGCTGAGGCAAAAGGATGGCTTGAGCCCAGGAGTTTGAGGTTCATGTGAGCTAGGCTGATGCCACGGCACTCTAGCTCAGGCAGCAGGATTGCTTGAGCCCAGGAGTTTGAGGTTGCTGTGAGCTAGGCTGACGCCACGGCACTCACTCTAGCCTGGGCAACTAAGTGAGACTCTGTCTCATAAAAAAAAAAAAGAAAAAATAGCATCTACTTCTTAGAATTGGTATAAACATTAAATGAGATAATATATGTAAAGTTTCCTTACTTTCTTCATCTATACAAATGATAATAATTGTAATTACTATTTTTAGTATTGGCATTGTTGTGATGATTAAATGAGGTAATACATGAAAGTATTTGGAACTCCAGAAACAAAAACACAAAGAAGATTAATGGAAGACATGAACACTAAATACTTACTCAAGGTTGTAAATGCAGTAATAAAGATCTGGACAGAAGAGGGATTCTTAGCTTGGGAATTAGGGAAGGCATTTAGAGGTGATGTCTGAGATTGTAAATTCATTCATTCATTCATCAAATATTTGAGTGTCTACCACACATCAGATTTCATCTAATGCTGAGTATATAGTGATAAACCCAATTGATTCAGTCTCTGAATCAATAACAGTGTGAAGCAGCATGAAGAGATGGCGTGGGGTGGGGGTGGGTGATGTTTTATGGGTCCCTTCTCCATAATTCCAAAAGTCTTTTTTGTATTTACAAAATTGGACAGCTGGCTCACAACTGTAATCCTAGCACTCTGGGAGGCTGAGGCAAGAGGATCGCTTGAGCTCAGGAGTTCTAGACCAGCCTGACAAAGAGCAAGACGCCGTCTCTACTAAAAATAGAAACAAAAATTAGCCAGGCAACTAAAAATTGAAAAAATTAGCCAGGCGTGGAGGCTTATACCTGTATTACCAGCTACTTGGGAGACTGAGTCAGGAGGATCACTTGAGCCCAGGAGTTTGAGGTTGCTGTCAGCTAGGCTGATGCCATGGCACTAGTCTGGGCAACAGAGCGAGACTCTTGTCTCAAAAAAAAAAAAAGTATATGGGAGAATATACATAGGTTATATGCAAATACTACCCCATTTTATATAAGGGACTTGAATTGAGTATTTTAAGATTTTGGTATTAGGAAGGTGGTCCTGGAACCAATCCTCAGCATACACCCAGGGATGACTGTATACATATTTAAACCAAGAGTTGATCTTGTATGCAAGAGTTAGGCAAGTAAAAAAGGGAAGAGAGAGAAAGAACAGGTTGTACAAAGACCCTAAGGCAGGAAAGAGATTGCTGTGTTTGAGGAAGTGAAAGAAGGCCTAGTGTAGTTGGAAAGAGTCTGGAAAGGGATCTGGGGTGAGGATGGTGAGGGTGGAGTGCCAGTGAAGGGAGGAGTGGTTCACACCCTGCACTGGACCTTGTAGGCCAAAGAAGTTCACGTTTTATTCTACGTGAAATGGGAAGCAATTTCATCAGGAGCCATGCTCCAGGTCACACGTGGTAATACTTTGGCTTCTATGTGAGAATAGGTTGGAGGGGGTCAAGGGTAAAAGTGAATAAATCAGTTGGGGGCGAAGGCAGTCATCCCAAGTAAGAGATGGAGGTGGCTTGGATTTTAGCAGCAGTGGAGAGAGAGATGGAACGATTTGAAATGGACTGGGTACTGCGTTGGCTATGGGTGGCAAAGGAGAGGGAGATGGAAAGAATGATTCCTGGGTTTTGAGCTTGAGTGGTTGGATGAGTGAGAGTGTCTTTGCTAAGGTCAGGAGGCCTGGGGAGGAGCTAGCTCCGGGAACAAGGGCCAGTGATGAGTTTTTGGCAAGTGAATTTATGTGGTACCAGTGAAACACCACATGAAAACAAGAAGGAAGTATGGCCCAGGGACTCTGTAGAGAAGCCTGAGCTGCAGGCACCCGGTTGAGAGTCCTTACTTATATGTGGATGATAGCCACAGCGTGGCAGGTGAGGCCAGCTGGGGGAAAGCACGTGGATCAGAGCCCTTATCCTGTCTTTGGGTCCCAGATACCTTCGAGAAGCTAATGAAAGCTTCATTTTTCCTTTAAAAGTATTTACATTCAAGTTTAAGAAATTTATAGACCTCCCTGAAGGCCAACCACAACATTTGTAAGGTTGATAGATGCCAAATTAAAAAAACAAAACAAAACAAAAACCAACAAAACCTCATGGAGAGAAGAAATGGACTCTGGGTTGAGCCCTGGGGAACGGCAACAGAGGCAGAATAGAGGAAGCACCGACAAGAGGTTAAGAAGGAATAGGCAAAGAGAAAGACAGTATGTTACCAAAACTAAGGGAAAAGTGGGCTGCCACACCCGTAACCCTAGCTCTCTGGGAGGCTGAGGCTGGCGGATTGCTCAAGGTCAGGAGTCTGAAACCAGCTTGAGCAAGAGCAAGACCCCTGTCTCTACTAAAAATAGAAATAAATTAATTGGCCAACTAAACATATATAGAAAAATTAGCCGGGCATGGTGGCACATGCCTGTAGTCCCAGCTACTTGGGAGGCTGAGGCAGGAGGATTGCTTGAGCCCAGGAGTTTGAGGTTGCTGTGAGCTAAACTGACACTGCGGCACTCTAGCCCGGGCAACAAAAGTGAGACTCCGTCTCAAAAAACAAAAGAGCAAAGTGCTTCAAGAATGGGGGAGATACTTACTGCTGAGAGGGCTAGATAGATAAGGCCTGGGACTTAACTTGTCCACTGGATTTGCAACGGTGGAAGGCCTTGCACTCATTGTGCCTGTGGACAGTTAGCTCTATAGGAGGAGGCTTTGCCCTTCTGGTGAGAGAAGAGAGGCTGTATGCAGATACGGGATGATGTGTAGGTTTGTGGGTGGGAAGATGAAGATGTTCCCTCTTCATGGTCTATATTTTCTTAGTAAAATAGGAGGTAAGGGGACTGTGAGGGGGAGGACAAGCAAGGATGGGGGTTTTGAGGATGGGGAGAGATGCAAGATAGTCTTTGTGGAAAGTCAAGTCAGGGCTGCATGCTAGTAGGGCTGTTATCTATGCGCAGTTGAGATAATAGGTTGGCTTTTAAGGGGCCAGTAGGATCAGAGGAGGGAAGGGCTGACCCCAGCATGAATACAGCCCAGGCCCAGAATCATCATGGGCTGAGGATCAGTAAGCCTTCCAGAACTTCTCAAGGCTTGCTCCAGTCCCTTTCTCTCCCGTTTTGTACTTCTCCTCTTTCTCTGGCTCCTTCTTTCCCCTCAGCCTATAAACATGTGCAAGCCTTTCCTGGTGACTCAGCATTTCCTCCCAAGTCGGTGTCCAAATTCTCTAATCTCTATACCCAAAACATCTGTAGCACGAAACTTTTTGAAATATTCAATTGCTCTTTTTTTTTTTCTTATGGTTCTTCCTTGTCTGGCTGTGTGTTGCCTTACAGTGAGGACTTTGGCTGCATTTTAAATTTTGTGGCTCTTTGTGGTCTTTTAAAGGCCCGAGTGCATTGACAGGTTTATGCTGGGTACCTTGAAGGTACACACTGCAGCCAGAAGCCTACGGGATCCCTTAAGATTTTAAATAGGTCTGTGCTTTAGGGAGTTCACTCTGAAGGCGAATAGAAGACGGATTTGTCTGATGGAGACTGTTAGGAAGCTGCTGCGACAGTTCCCGCTAGAAAGGATGGAGGCCAGTGAGAAAGGCGATAGGAATTTGTCTTATTAAGGAGGTAAAATAGATAAGACTTGGTGATTGGGTAAGGCAAAGGGCTGAATTAAGAATGACTCAGTCATTCCCAACTTTAATTCTGATGACTGTATAGATGGTGGTGCCAACAGCTGAAAGAAAGGCAGCTATGAAGGCAGAAGATGAGTTCAGTTTGGGATATGCCAAGTGTGGGGTGTCCCTGTGATTGCTATCGGTAGCTGCCTGTCAGGCAGTTGGGTATTTGGTTCTTAATTTTGTGGAAGACGTCTGGGCTAGAGATTGCAGATTTGGGAGTTAAAACCATGAGGATGATGGCAATTCCCCAAGAGTGAAAAGAGCCGTGTTGGCAAAGAGTGGAGTCCTGCATTGAAGGTGCAGATTCATAATTGGTGGCACTTAAGGATGCCACCAAAGGAAGCAGAGGCCTTTACTGAGCTGTGATAATTGGGAGAGCACTTGCTTCTGGAAATCAAGGTAGTAGAGAGCTTCCAGAAAGTGAGAGCCATCCAAGATGTCACATGTAGCGGAGAGAGATCCAGAGAGATAAGGCCGGAGGAATACCTGCCAGGTTTGGCAAGATGAAGGTCATAGGTTGCCTGAACAGGGTGTAGAAGGCTGTGAGTGGGAGGAGAAGCAGCCAGACTGCCGAGCGTTGAGGAATGGGGAAGTGGAGGCAGCAGGGCAGACCACTGTTAGAGGTATGCGGAAGAGGGAGAGAAGCACTTGGAAGTTAATTGGAGAGGACGCTTCGAGTGGAGGGTTGGCTTGAGTTTTATTTTTAGGACTTGGAGAGACTTGAGCTTATTTAAAGGCTGAGAGGACCCAGCTACTCAGAAGGCTGAGGCAGAAGGATCGCTTGAGCCCAGGAGTTTGAGGTTGCTGTGAGCTTCGCTGATTCCACGCACTCTAGCCAGGGCAGCAGAGTGAGACTCTGTCTCAAAAAAAAAAAAAAAAAAAAAAAAAAGAAAAATATTAAATATTAAAGACTGAGAGGAAACAGTAAACGGCAGGAGTCAAGGTGGTGGGGAGAGATGGGGGAGGTTTTTAGGGCCCAGCCTCACTAAGATGCCTTTATTACAGTTTACCCAACACTTCTACACCCCTTATCTCATTTAATCGTTCAACACCTTGAGGCTGGAAACAAACGGTGAGGCTTGAAACAAAACGGTGAGCCCAGAGGTTGCCAAGACACAGCTGTGAACTCATGCCGTCCAGTGCGCTGTCCACGCCAAGCAGCGCGCAGAGAAATGCCACGAAACTGTCCAGCTCCACACAGCCCAGGGGACCGGGAGACGTGCTCCTTGCCCCTGACGAGGCGCTACCAGTGTCGTGGACGAGGCAGTGTGCTGTCCCAGATGAGGTGTACTCATGTGCCGATGGACCTGGCGGTCCCGGATAAATGTCGGAGGGTGAATGCTCCCTGCCCGGGCGAGGTGCCAAGTGCGGTGGACAGGGGCCGCGCAAATGCTGTCCCCTGCGCTACGACGCTTAAACGGAGAGTACTGTTAGCGGCAAGGCGAAAGGACAACAGCGGTGGCGCGGCATCAGGGCGCGGGCCAGGTGGACCCCGGGCCGGAAGGGGACGGGAGCCCAGGGCAGCAGGTGGCTGAGCTCGTCCCGGGCGCGTCGCCAAGGGGACGCCGCGAAAACCAAACTCGCCATTGGGATAGCCGGCTGGGGCCCGACCCGACGTAAACCTAGTGCGGAGGGAAGCATTTCATTTGCGTGCAGCACGGTCGGAAGAAACTCCTTCCCGCCCGAGGCGATGGGTAGGCGGACGGGAGCTTTCTCCTGTGTGCTCCTTCCTGTTCTCCGCCCGAGGCTGGCGCCCAGAGCCGGCTGTGAAATGAGAATTATAGTGTTTTGTTTGTTTGGGCGGGGGTAAGGTATTGCGGAGACCTGGATTGGGAGCTAGGATCTGGTTTCCTCTCCACCTTTCCAGCACAAGCTTCCTCTACCACCGCGATTCTGTGGTCACTGGGCCTCAGTCTCCCTGCTCATAAAATGGGGATTTGGACTATGATCTTGCCTTGCATGGTGAGGACAGCACATCCCACCTCCTCCTGCCAAGAAAAGCGGCCTTCCAGCACGGCCCCCGACCCGCCACCCAGGGCTTTTGCAAAGCTTTCCCCTACAGTTTCTTTTCTTTGCTTGCCCTGGGGACTGAAGGCGGGGAGGTGGGCGTGGCCAGGATTTAGCCACACCCACCTCCCGCCCCTCCCCTGACGTCCCCTCGCGCCCCTCCGCCCTCGGCACAGGGATGAGGCAATCACGTGACCTCACATCCGGCGCGGGAGTCCAGAGCTCGCGGCGCGCGCTCCCCTCCTGCCCGCCGGCTCTCCCCGCAGCGTGATCCGGGCGCCGCCGCCGAGGGGAGGGGGGTTCGCTACGTCGCAGGCGGCGGGAGGCCGTTTCGGAGTGCACACCGCCCCCCTCCCCTGACCGCCTCCTCCTGCCGCCCTCCCTTGTTCTCGCCCTGCCGGACTGCACGCCGCCGCCGCGGGCGCCGAGGAGCAGAGCGCGGACGCCCCTGCGCCGGCCCGGCCCGGGCCCCGCCGCGGCGCCTCCTTCCCCGAGCGACCGGCAGCGCGCGGCGGCGGCGGCGGCGGCGGCGCCTCGAGCCCGAGCGACCCGCGGCCGCCGGCGCCGGCCGAGGGCGATGGGGCTGGGCTGAGGCGAGGGGAGGCGGCGGCGGCGGCGGCGGCGACAGCGGCGGCCCGGCCCCCCGCGGCCCCTTGGCTGCTCCGGCTGGGAGGCTGCTGAGGAGACGGCGCGGCGGCCGCCCGTGAGTGTCCCCGGCGAGCGGGGTCGGGCGGTGGGTGGTGGTGATGGAGGAGATTAGAGGAGGCGAATGGTATCGTCCGGGGTGGTGGGTACCAGGTGAGTTTACGGTCTGCCTGCTCGGGCCGGAATTGGGGATCACTTCTCAGGGAAGGTGTGTGTGCTGCGGAGGGAGAGCTAAGACCGGGGGATTTCTGGGACAGGTGAGGCGAGGAGGAGGGATCCACGTTGTGGGTGTGAAGGCCTGGTGTGGACACGCTGCCTGCAGGGAGGGCGAGCGTGTGAGGGGGCCGGGAACGAGGTGGTAGTCCAGCCCATTTAGAAAGTTAGGGAGATGGTGTGGTCTTGTGGTCCAAGGTGGGGGTGTTGGCAGGGCGCTTGATGGGTTTGTGCGGGATCCTAGTTCGTCCTTAGTCACGGAGTCGTAGAGCTCCTTGCCCATCTCCGTATTTTACAGGTAAAATAAGAGAGTCTGGAAGAAAAGTGATTTTTCTGACTTGCTTAAGGCCTCTCAGACACTGTCAGTGAGGACTAGAAAAACCCAGGGCCCTTTCCTTTAGTACTTTCGTGGCCACTCTGTCGCCTTTCCTTCTCCCCATTCCCTTCACAAAGTCAGGTTCTGGTGGAAGTATGACCTCTGTTTTTTTTTTTTTTTTTTTGGTGGCGGGGAGTGGGTTTGGTAGGGAGGAGGGAAAGGGAATTGAGTTGGAGATTGACAGTAACTGAGTTCAAGGCTTCCCAATTTGTAAAGCTTTTGTGACAGGTGTTTATTGTTTCCTCTTCTCATAGATCTGGCAGAAACATCCTAGGATCTTGGTGTTTGGACATAGGAGGTATGAATCACTCACATAATTAGCTACTTTTAATCATCAGTGTCTTACAGCTATATTTAGTGGTTCTGTTAGTGCAGAATGAATGGGTATGGAGTCGTAAACCTAGAAACAGACCTGTTTTCCTCTACACATGATTCTGAACTAGATGAGTAGAAGGTATTGGAGTATGTAATAGCTATTTTAGATCTATGAGGCACGAAGTTAGAGTTTTAAAAATCTAAGAAATGCAGGGACTTTAAAGATTATTGCAAAATAGTTTTCTAAAGGTTTTGTTGCTAAAATGAAGATGTTTTGATTTGATTCTTTAGAAGGGTGAGTAGATAGTTAAAAGTGCTGTTTGGTTGGAACTTAGCCTCTTTACCAAGTTACACATATTAATTTTGTTTCACTGGAGTATATGTGGCATTCTTTTCTCTAGAGCATTGTTGCTTTGCCAAATAGGCTTTTGGTTGCTAGCATAGATGTGTGTGGGCATCCAGTCCTAATTTATAACCCCCTTTGAGATGAATCAGTTCCTGGAAGTTGTTTGAAATAGTAAACCTATTATTAATGATTGTATAACTTTTGCTACTATCTTTGTTTTTGCATTATACACAGATCAGGCTAAAGGTAAAACAGTTAAGTGAAATTTCTGAACATTGTTAAAACAACAGTGCCTGTTTTTGGTCAGGGGATTGGGTAAGAAAAGTGACACTGGTTACTTCAACTAATAAGTGGTACAGTGATAATTAAATAAAAAATATTAAGTAGCAGTGTATTTTGAAAATAAAGTTGACTGGCTTCCAGATGTTATAGTGTTAAATTACATTGTGGGAAAGCCAATTTCTTTGTCTAGGCCAAGTAAGCTTTATTTTGGGAGACCTCTGATAATTAAAAAAAACTTTTTTTTGAGACAGTCTTACTCTATTGCCTGGGCTAGAGTGCTGTGACGTCAGCCTAGCTCACAGCAATCTCCGACTCCTGGGCTTAAGCGATCTCCTGCCTCAGCCTCCTGAGTAGCTGGGACTACAGGCATGTGCCACCATGCCCGGCTAATTTTTTCTATATATTTTTAGTTGACCAATTAATTTCATTCTATTTTTAGTAGAGACAGGGTCTCGCTCTTGCTCAGGCTGGTTTTGAACTCCTGACTTTGAGTGATCCTCTCGCCTCGGCCTCCCAGAGTGGTTAGGCTCTGAATTAAATACTTTACATGAATTAGTTCACTCAATAATACTGTTACTGAGGTTCAGAGATGTTAAGTTGCCTGTCACAGCTAACCTTATAGCCCTAGAAATAGAAATATTTTTGTCACAGTGCAGTAATATAATAACGTAGAGCTAGGATTCTGGCTGTCTTCAAAGTACCTTGTACTGTAAGTTGCTTAACTTCTCTGACCTTTTTTTTCATACTTTATTAACAAAGAAGAATGCTAATAGTCCAGACGGTGTTGTGGATTAACTGAGAACATATGTAAAGAAAGGAGCACTCTTCCTGGCACACAATAAATAGTTCCTATCCTTTTTCCATTCCATATACTGAATGAAGCTATGCTTGTGTAGCATGGTGGCTTTGTAAGCACTGTAAATGTGAGGTTTTAAAGTAGGAATATATGCTTTTTCCCCAAGCGGCCTGAGGTGATCTGTGAAAATGGTTTGCTGTTCACTTGACCCAGAAAACTCCACAAAATCATGCAAGTCTAGAGGTTCAAATTTTCGTGTTCACTTTAAGAGCACTCATGAAACTGCCCAGGCCATCAAGGGTATGCATATACGAAAAGGCACCAAGTATCTGAAAGATGTTTCCCTAAAGAAAGGATGTGTAGTACCATTCTGACGTTATAATAGTGGAGTTGGTAGGTGTCTCCAAGTCAAACAGTGGGGCTGGACACAAGGTCAGTTGCCCAAAAAGAATGCTGAATTTTTTCTGCATATGCTTAAAAATGCAAAGAGTAATGCTGAACTCTTAAGGGTTTAGATGTAGATTCTCTGGTCATTGAGGATATCCAGGTGAACAAAGCACCCAAGATGTGGCACCGAACTTACGGAGCTCATGGTCAGATTGACCCATACATGAGCTCCCTCTGCCACATAGAAATGATACTCACTGAAATGGAGCAAATTGTTCCAAAACCAGAAGAGGAGGTTACACAGAAGAAAAAGATATCCCAGAAGAAACTGAAGAAACAAAAACTTATGGAATGGGATTAGATGCAACATAAAATAAATGCAAATAACAGGTAAAGGAAAAGAAATATGAGTATGCTTTACTTCTAAGATAAATAATAATCTTAGATGTGCTTAGATCATATTACTGTAGAAATCAACCTACTCTATGGTTAAACTCAGGAAGAACAAGCAGTGATACCCTGTGGAACTTTTGTCTTTATTCTGTATTTTTCCTTAGTAGTTTAGGTGACCGTGGAAATGAGAACTTTATACTTGTGAATGACAACAAAGTGGTTGTAATTTTGAAAATCTTGGAACACAGAAATAGAATTTCAAAATGATGTTGATAATGTGGTTTATCTAAAGTAGATTCTATCTGGGCGCGGTGGCTCACGCCTATAATCCTAGCACTCTGGGAGGCCGAGGAGGGTGGATTGCTTGAGGTCAGGAGTTCGAAACCAGCCTGAGCATGAGCGAGACCCTGTCCTACTATAAATAGAAAGAAATTAATTGGCCAACTAATATATATAGAAAAAAAAATTAGCCGGGCATGGTGGCGCATGCCTGTAGTCCCAGCTACTCAGGAGGCTGAGGCAGAAGGATCGCTTGAGCCCAGGAGTTCGAAACCAGCCTGAGCATGAGCGAGACCCTGTCTCTACTATAAATAGAAAGAAATTAATTGGCCAACTAATATATATAGAAAAAAAAAGTAGCCAGGCATGGTGGCCCATGCCTGTAGTCCCAGCTACTCAGGAGGCTGAGGCAGAAGGATCGCTTGAGCCCAGGAGTTTGAGATTGCTGTGAGCTAGGCTGATGCCACAGCACTCTAGCCCAGGCAACAGAGTGAGACTCTGTCTCTAAATAAATAGGCAACAGAGTGAGACTCTGTCTTGAAAGAAAGGGGGGGAGAGAGAG
>VSMD01021031.1:0-11049 GCA_008750895.1 Mirza zaza
TATAGTGGGTTCTGTAATACGCAGCCTGGTTCCCCTTAGGAAGGAAGAATGTATGCCCCAGTTGCTAGAAGAGGCTCTTTTGGGATTGCCCCAGCTAAAGAAAACCTTGCTCGAATCCGCCTCCTTCCAGAGACAGCTGCCTGCAGTGACCAATCCATTGGCGGGATGAGGGCCAGGCCCCAGGTCCCACCTTGGGACAACTCCAAGGAGGCGCCCAGCTTCAGAGCTCCCCAAGGGAGGACGAAGGCCTTGGCTGGGAGTGGACAGCAGACCAGCTTCTCTGTCTGCCCCGTCTGCGGCTCCTCCCTCGCCCCTGCGGCTCCTCCCTCGCCCCTGCGGCTCCTCCCTCGCCCCTGCGGCTCCTCCCTCGCCCCTGCGGCTCCTCCCTCGCCCCTGCGGCTCCTCCCTCGCCCCTGCGGCTCCTCCCTCGCCCCTGCAGGTTTCACGGCTCCTCCCCAGCAAACGCCCCGCACACTCGTCTCCACTCAGAGTCTGCTTCCCAAAAGCCAAGCCCCCACACATGCAAGTGTGCAAAATTTAAACTCTACAAACAACACACACAGTAAAATAAGCATGCCGGCACCCACAGGTGCTTCCAGACATGGTCATGTGTGTGTGTGTGCGCATGGGTGCGAGTATGTGCCTGTAAAAATATTTGTGTTTATTGATGCCTATTTTGGCCATTTTCTTATAAAGTTTGTAGCACCTTATACATTCTTTTCTCATCCATATCTTATTTTTTTATTTTTATTTATATTCACATATCAATAAAGTACTGCCTAACATTCTGTTACATGGATATACCATAATAATAGCTGCCAGCTGGGCGCCGACTATTGGCTGGGCACTCTTATAACTTCTTTATGCCCATTCCACACATATTCATTGTGTGCCCATTATGTGCAGGCCTTGTTCTAGATGTTAGGGATACTAGCAACTATTATCTATTTCACTTCAACCTTAAGAGTTAGCTAATATTGTGATTCCTGTTTTACAGATGAGAAAACTGAGGTTTAAGGAAAGTGCCTAGATTCATAACCAGGCAGGTGGTCTCCAGCCCCTCTGCCGTCAGCCTTCCACTAGCGCACTTCTCTCCTGAGGCTATTTCATCTGTCTCTTCTTGGTGGACACTTGTGTGGCGTGCCATTAGTGGCAATTATAAACAATGCTGCAGTGAACATCTTTTTCCATTTATCTTTGGGTGCTGTCTCCCCAGTTTTAAAAAGGACTGAGAAAAGGGAACTGGTGAACTTATTATTTAACAGGATACCTTTTGGCAGTCCCAGCATTTTACAAAGTGTCTTTTTTCAAAATTTGGGTTTTAAGGAATCAAAAGATACTACATTCTATTCTTAATATGAAAATCTTAGGTTAAGCTTTTAAAATAGCTCCACGTAGGCCTTGCGTGCTGGATGCACATTTGCAGATAGGGTAATACCTGGATCACCAGCGCTAATGTCTCTGGTGAGAAGTGGAATGTTTTTATTGAAATTGCTCTTGTTTGTGTTTAAGAAAAAAAAGAGAAAGATGTACAATCTGAGTCTGGTTTTAATCATAGCAAAATCTTTATGAGACAACGCAAGGCTGAGAATTTTTTAATCTGATATTTCTAAAAAAAAAAAAAATACATGTTCAAAAGTGATACAAACCCATCAGCCTCAGAAGAAGAAAGATGGAAAAAAAGAAATCACTTGAATAAAAGAGAAGCAGGAAATTCCAGAGAAGTTTCACAGGGAGGAGGGAAGAAACAGTCTGCATTGCTGTTTATTAGGTTGTTATTTCTTGATACAGTGTAATAGCTGGCTGTGTCGCACAACCAAAATTTAGTTCAGAGGAAATTGGATAGTCCACACTCCCTGAGGTGAGAATATATCACAAGCCCATAATCCATTTCCATTGGCCTTTTAAATAAATGTTGAGTCTTTTTTCAGAGAATCTTCCTGCTCTGGTCATAGAGCCATCTTATGTTAGATGATTCAATGTCTATGTAATTTGTAGTGTCTCTGTAGGTATTTTTGAACTTTCTGTATTTTCATTTAATGGTATATTCCACTAATGGGTGCAAAAAGTAATTTGGCATGACTTCAGGATTACTCGAGATTTAAAGGCGTTTTCATATAATGCTCTGGAAGAGTGGGAATAGTAAAATCTCAATCTTCCAATAAGCCACAAAACTATTAATGGATTTCTAGGTAATGTTGTTTAGCATTAATACTCAGTGGAATATATTTTTCATTAAATATGAAAATATTCCAAGTGTGTTTTATACCAGGTGTGCTAACTTTACTGTTTCCTGGAGTGTCCATAATTTCAAAATTAATCTTGTCTTCCTTTATATGCTTTTTCATGAATTTTGGCTTTCTTTTTAATAGTCATAATGATTCAACTACGGAGAATAAAAACTGGCAGGAAAAAGCCAATAAAAACATAAAGAAAGTAAAAAGTTTCAGAGAAATGAGATTCACCAAATGATGTACAAGATAGTTTCCTCTCTACCAAAGCTTTCAATCTTAAATTTATTCTAAAATGCCTCATTTAGTGTTTACCTGTGCCTGTTTCATACCATGAATCAAATCATGAAGGTTAAATGAGCAAATCAAGCACCATTTTAAAATTCATCCTTGGATTCTAAAAGTATCTCTCTTCTTATTCACATTGTCTTGCCTCTTTCCAAAGCAAGAAATTTAAATCTTTATGTGACTAAAATAGTCACATTGTCAGAATACCAAAGGACTTAAAATTTCAGTCGCTTCAGCTTACACATTTCAATTTTTTAAATCCACTGCAAAAAGAAAAAAGAACCCTGGATAAATTAAAATATCTCATATTTTCTCATTAATATTCTCTCTTTCCCTTTACTATAAATTATACATGTTTACTAGAATGAATACAATTGCCTTTTCTCCTGTTGCTTAAATCCATTCGTCTACAGAAAGTGGGTAAGACCTCATCCATTATTTAAGTTACTATTTCTATAACTGAATTAATACATGCATCTACTCGACCAAATAGGTTGATAGAGTGAAGGGCCACGCAGATTTTCTGCTTAAAGTTCCACTTCCTAACCCGGGCATGGATACTTAGTGGTGAAAACACATTGCCAGAAAGCCCAGGGTTCTGTGTTAATGGGGATAGTGTCAATGATGCTGTAAGAAAAAGAAAAGTACAAATATTTTTAGCAAAAGGATGTTCCCCTCATGGAAAAGATTCCCTTTTTACTCTCTTAATTCTCTAGGGCCTGGAGTGAAAATTCATAGCGACTACATCCTGCTTTGCAAAGTGTAAGTCAGGCTGATGTACATAGATCACCCTGGATTTTCAGTATAAAACATTGGGGGGTGATCTCTCCTACATTATCAGTCTAAGCTCACTCTGCCAACTGCTTCTGGCTCCCCAACTTCAGTTTGTCACTAGTCCAGTGGCTGCATCTGGGCAGGGAAGAGGTAGAATGGAAGATAATTGAAGAGCAGCCCTCTTCAGAAAGGAAGTGTGCAAACTTGCAGTTTGGGGGAAAATAATACTGTCACTTGTCCCACATGGCCTCCACTGTTGCATCTGCCAGCATGTAGTTGTTTTATGTGACCACGGACATACTTTAGGAGGTTTATTTCATTTCCAAAGACGGACCTGTGCATTGCGGCTCATAAACGACAACCGTGTGTAAGTAATCAAATGAAATCACACACATATAAGCTGTTGGCAACATTTATTAGTAGAATACTTACACAGTAGGGAGCACAGGAAGCGACTGAGAGAGCAGAAAAGAACCGACAGTAGCAATGGCCGGCTCGGTGCAGAGACCATGCTGTGGCATGGTTACCTTGCCATGCCTGGTTTAAGACACTGTCCCAAGAAGGCCTCTGTGAAAATATTTATTGAGAATGACTGAGGGCCTGAGGCTCCCATTATCTCCTAATTAATGAAGATGATTAGGAGGGAGTGAGCCTGAGGGCCCTCAGTCACTCACAGCAAATACTTAAAAACGATCTGTTGATGCATCGGCTCGGCTTAGGTGCTGGGAACCAGGGCCGAATGGAATGGGGTGGTCTTTCTCCTCTGGGAACTTACATGTTTATATTAAATAATAGTACTGACCGCCAACATATTTGTAAGAATTCTTTATAAGAGAGTAATAATGGCAAATACTATTTCTTGAAGACTTACTAAATGTCAGATGCTTTACACCCACCATCACAGGTGAGTCCCATCAGAGCCTATCTGCGGGGTGGCTGCGTACAGATGTGCACAACAGATGGATCTGTCTATGCAGAGACTCACTTAAGGAATTGGCCCACACGACTGCGGATTGGCGAGTCCAGCATGTCTCCGGTGTGGTCCTGGGATAGAATTCCTTCTTCTCTGAGAAACCTGCTTTTGTTGTTAAGACCTCAGCTGACTGGGAGAGGCCTATCCACGTTCTCAAACTCCTGCTCTCTTTCCAGTCAACAGATTGTGAGCATTAATCATATTCGTGAAACACCTTCACGGAAACATCTAGATTGGCGTTTGACTAAACAACTGAGTGCTATAATCTAGCCACGTTGACAAATAAAATTAGCCATCACAGTACTATTATTTCTCCCAATCATAAAGAGGAATATGAGGCTCAGAGAGTATAAGTAACTTGCTCAAGATAAGGCCATGAGAATGAAGTAACATTGAACTTTAGCCTGTGTAACCTCAGTATTTGTGCTCTTAATCACAGGAGTTGCTTTCTTGGAATAACAGCTAATTTAGAAAGAAGAGTCCTATAAGAAAGGTACTTGAGCCTAGTAAATTTTGATTTAAGTCAAAGGTTTTAAAAATAGGGCAGCAATGTGGAGGAGCAAGCATCCAGACTCACCCTCCGGCCTGGACAACTGAAAGCGAAGACAGGGTCCAGGAAACAGGAGTTTGAAAGACACCAGCTACTAGGCGGCAAAGGAGCGCGCTCCAGGAGACACGGAGCAGACTGGGAGTCTTGCAACTGCCCCAGAGCTGCCAGACAGTCGTCAAGCAGTGGGAAAAGGAGGGGAAACCTCGGCAGACCCCCAGGTCTCCTCGAGTTGAAAAGGCAGAGATAAGAAGGTGGGAGGCCGACATGGTCAGCTTGGCGGGATAGAAGGGATCTATATGGAGAGAGAATTCTAAAAATATGCAAAGGGTCTCTCCTACCCAAAAGAATTAAAGTGAACACTTTCCAGAGATCATGCAGGGCCAAAACTAGTTCGTGTTCCCAGCCAGAGTAAAAAATGCCATAATTCACGGAATACCAGGAAGAACACTCAGAAGTATTACATTTTTACCTCAGTTGTATGGCAAAATTAGACCTAGATAACACTCTCTTTGGTTCTGTCTGACAACCTTTTTTTTTTTAGAGATGAGGGTCTCACTCTGTTGCCCAGAGTAGAGTGCAGTGATCATAGTTCACTGTAGCCTTGAATTCCTGGGCTCAAGCCATCCTCCCACCTTAGCCTCCTGAGTAGCTGGGACTACAGGCATGTGACATCATGCTCAGCTAATTTTTTTATTTTTTGTAGAGATGGGGTCTCACTATGCTGCCAATGCTGGTCTCAAACTCTTGGACTCAAGCAGTCCTCCCACCTTGGCCTCCCAAAGCACTGGGATTATAGGCATGAACCACTGCACCTGGCTACCTGCCTAATAAACCTTAAACACAAACCTGAAAGGATCAAAGTGTCTCCAACAAACTTAACTGTATTCCAGAATAGCATTCAAGAATAGTTGTAGCAATACAATATGTAGTGCCCCAAAGGTAAAATTCACAATGTCTAGCATCCATTCAAGATTACTAGGCATGCGAAGAAACAGGAAAATAAGGCTGAGCGCGGTGGCTCACGCCTGTAATCCTAGCACTTCTGGGAGGCTGAGGTGGGAGGATCACTCAAGGTCAGGAGTTCGAGACCAGCCTGAGCAAGAGCGAGACCCCATCTCTACTAAAAATAGAAATTAGCCGGACAACTAAAATGTATTAAAAAAATTAGCCAGGTATGTGGCGCATACCTATAGTCCCAGCTACTCGGGAGGCTGAGGCAGAAGGATTGCTTGAACCCAGAAGTTTGAGGTTGCTGTGAGCTAGGCTGATGCCACAGCACTCTAGCCCGGGCAACAGAGTTAGACTCTGTCTCAAAAAAAAAAAAAAAAAAAAAAAAAAAAAAAAAAAAAAAACAAAAAAGAGAAACAAACAAAGAAACAGGAAAATATGACCCATAGTCAGAGGAAGAAATCAACCAATTGAAAGTGACCAACAAATGATGATCGAATTAGTAAACAAAGGCATTTAAACAGTTATTATATCTGTATTCTATATGTTCAAGAAATTGGAGAAAATATGATGTGTGATAAGTAGAGACATGGAAAAATATAAGACCCAAATTGAAATTCTATGAGAACTATAATATCTGAGATTTTAGAAAAAGTACATTGAATAGGATTAAAACAGATTAGACATTACAGAGGAAAAGATTAGTGAACTTGAAGATAGAGCAATAGGAACTAAATAAATGAAACAGAGAGAAAAACACTAAAAACAATGAACAGCATCCTTCATCTGTGGGACATCTTGAAGTGGTGTAGCAGACATGTAGTTGGAGCTCCTCCTTCCAGCAAACTAGGAATCTAAGGGAATTCTCTCCGTTTGAAAAGATTACCAGTGAAAAAAACTATAACTAAAATTAATGGTGAAGAATGAAAATTTTCCCTTGAAGATCAGGAACAAGACCAGGATGTCCCCTCTCCCCACTTCTGTTCAGTGTTGTGTTGGAGGTTCTAGCCAGCTAAATAAGGCAAGAAAAATAAATAAAAGGCATTCAGATTGGAAAAGAAGGAAAGCTATCTTTATTCCCAGATAATACTATCCATGTAAAAAGTCTTATGGAATCTACACAAAAGCTACTAGAATAAGATTTAGAAAGATCACAGGATACAAGAGGAATATACAAAAATCAGTTATTTCTACCTACTACCAATGAATTATTGGCTATTTAAAGTTTTTAAAATTTCATTTCAACAGCATAAAAATGTAGAGGTAAATGTAGCAAAACATGTATAAGACCTGCAGATTAAAAAATACAACACGCTACTGAGAGAAATGAAAGACCTAAGTATATGAAGTGATTTACCAGTTTAATGTGTCAGATGACTCAGTATAGCTAATACATCAAATTTCTCCCAAATTAATCTCCAGAAACAATTCGTTCGCAATGAAAATCCATTCTGTAAAAATATTTTCGTTGAAATTGACAAACTTATTGCAAAATTTATATGAAAAGATAAAGAACCAAAGACTTTGAAAAAAATAGGAACAAAGATTTTAATTTTACTTACTTCAATATTTATTATAAAGCTACAGTAATTAAGATACTGTAGTATTGCATCAAAAGAGATAAATAGATTAATGGAACAGAATAGAGTAATTAAGAACAGAGTAATTAAAATAAGTATGATATTGGTATCAAGATAGACAAGATCAATAGGAAAAGACAGAAAGTCCAGAAACTGACCCACTCGAATATAGTCAATTGATTTTTGACACAAGTATGAAGACCATTCAGGAAAGAGTATAATGTTTTCAACTAATGGAGATGGAACAGTTGAATACCTACACACAAAAGAATTAACTCTGGTTCAATCCTTACACCATATACAAAAATTAAATCAAAGTGGATCAGAGATATGAATGTTAAAATGAAAACTATAAAATCGCTAAAAGAATACATTGGAGAAAATTTCTGTGGCCTTGGGTTAGGCAAAGATTTCTTCCATTCAACACCAAAAGAACAACACACACACATACACAAATGATAAACTGGACTTCTACTGCAAACTCTGCACAGGAAAAAATGGAATCAAATATGAATTATATATTTTTTATTTCTCACCTGAGAAACCGACACACTGATTGGAGGGCGTGCTGCTAACCCGGGTATAGTTCTTTCCAATGCTGCCAATACCTGAGGTTCAAGTTAGTAGCCCTGGTGACTCTGCTCGATATGCTTGTTAATGGCCTGGAGGCAGTGTGGAAAATGTGCTGATGACACAGAAGTGTTTGGGTCAGTAGGAGCTAAGGGGATTGTGAAGAACTGACGCTGGATCTAATGAAGCTGCAGACTGAGCAAACACTAAGGCTGATAACATTTTAGAGAAGGGCAAAAGGTAATAGATATTGAAAGAAATAATTTAAGCTCTACATAATTGAGTGTGTGCAGTACACACTGATGCATTTAGGATTTATGTTAGTCTCAAAGGAGAAAGACTTTCTGTAGAAGTCAAATTAATGAAAATATTTCACTAAAACCATCTAATTTGCAATGGTGCCAAAAAGAAAGCAAAAGAATCTGGGTACGTACTCAGAAAACAGAGGGAAAACACAGGAAAATGTTTTGGATGAGGCTAGGAGCCTGCCTAACGAGGTTTCTTCCACCGACTTTGTCCTAATGTTTTTCCCAAATTCCCCCAACTTCAACTCCGCATTCACGGAAGGCCACTTTTTCTCCACTCTGAAAAATGAATCAAGATCAATCTGAACCAGCAGTTCTCGAAGTACAACCCCCAGACCAGTTATAGCAGCCCTGGCAACTTACTGGAAATGAAACTATCAGGCCCCACGCCCCATCTACCGAATCAGAAACACTGGTGGTGGAGCACAGCAATCTGTATTTTAACAGCCCCCCCTCCCAGGAGATTCTGATTCATGCTGAAGTTTCTATTCTCTTTGGCCAGTGATCTTATTAGGGATAAGAATCAGCCTTCTTCAGGCCAATGAGACACAAGTGGAAGTCTGGTAGGCGATTCTAACAGAAACTTTTCTCTCATAAGAAGAGGAAAGACATTGCAGCCTTTGGCCACAGTTGTGAGAGGATGTGATGTCTGGAGCTACAGCAGCTATCTGTGGCTATGAAGGGGCATGCATGAGTACTGCACAGTAAAAAGATCATGTATTTGTGCCACTGAATTAACCAACCTTGACACCACCCTACCTCCAGGATATCTGGCTATGTGTGGAGATAAACTCCACGTTTTGGTCAGGTAGGCTATTCCTCGAGTCTTGAAAGCATCCCCCAAAAGGCACCTCCCTTTCTTCTCCCTTGTAGTACCAAGAATGCAAAAGTACATGGACAAATATTCAGAAATAGTGAACTAGAAAACAGGAGCACAGATATTATCCCTTCCCCTGAACACTTGAGAGCTATATTTCCTGATCCTAAAGCAAATGTATTTTTGAACCTCACTTCTTTTACATACTGCATAAATATAGTATTTACTTTACTCACAGTTATCTGCAAGGCATCTTTCGTGATAGAGATATGTGGGAACATCACGAATCTCCCCAGGGGTTGGCGCACAATCCATCCATAGTCAGGACTTTGTGTGACTAAACGATACTTTGGGAAAAACATTCACAGTTGTGGTTGCTCTTGATCTCAACCTCAGAAAGTCACAGTTGCACACAGCACACTTTAGCTTGCCATGAAACCTATTATGGACTGACCATGCGTGAATCTACCCAACTCCTAATGTTGCTCTTCCCGTTGTGGATCAGGAGACCACATGGCAGAGGCCAGCCTCGGCTCGAGGCCGCTCTCGTGAGCAGTAGAGTGCCAAGAGCGATGAGGGAATGGAGGCCCACACAGAGAGGGCAAAAGGCATGTCTTGCTGCATGTGTGCTGGGCGTCCCAGCTGCACTGCTTGGGCTTGGAACTGAGTCACAAGAAAGAGGGCCAGGAGTGGGGTGATGGGCCACATGAATGGACCCTTTTCTGCACACCATCTCAGCTTAACTTTAGACAAACTTTTTATAATTAGGTCCCTCAAATGACTAACTGCAAAAGCAGATGGGTTTGTCCTCATGCCCTATAGGTCAGGAAACTAGGGCTTTGCAGGACTGACAGCAGGAATTGTTCCAAAATCAACTGGCCCTGACTGAGAATTCCCTGCCAGTTGTCAAAGAAGGCTGCGTCCATTGAATTCCACCCTCAAGGAATTCAAAGGGAGAGAAGATCTCTCGGAGAGAAAAAGCAGACCTTGCTAGGATTTCAGGACTTGAGACCAAGACCTTCCATTGCACTCGGAGCCGTTAAGGAAGCCAAAGGCATATGAATCCCAGATGCTCCGGGCAGGTCTCCCTCATGAGAAGAAGCGGTCCTAGTGTGTCCTGCAGCTCAGAGCGGTCACGAGAGCAGGCACCCGTGCGCCCGGCCAGGAAGGTGGAGGGGCTGCTCCTAGGCAGGCTAGGGGGGGCCTACACTGCACACGCGGGGGCCTGCACTGCACGGGGACTGGGGCCTGCACTGCACGCGAGGGGGGCCTGCACTGCGCGCGGCTGGGGCCTGCACTGCACGCGAGGGGGGGCCTGCACTGCAGGGGGGTGCACTCAGCTGCCTGCACGCGGTAGGGGCCTGCACTGCGCGCGGCTGGGGCCCTGCACGCAGCAGCTGAGGTCGCGGGCGGGGAGCGAGGGAAGGCAGGGACGTAACCGATAGACATCCAGGGATTTGACTAAGAGTGGTCCGGCTGCGCCTGTGTCCCCCTCCGCTGTCGCCCCCGTCAGCGCAGCCGTGCGCTTGCCAAGCCTCTGCAAGCTGGCTTGGGCCCGCGTGTGAGGGTTCGGGTTTCCCCGTTTCTCCAGCTGTCCAGTAATATCCAAACAGATGGACAAGGAGACACATTACACCGACCTTAGGGATTTCAGGGTCTGAAAGAAAGGCCTCGCCAATCACCACCAAGTAAGGTTCTCAGCGTCGAAGGTAACGGGTACCCCCGCCACTCAGTCTCTCCAAACTGCGTGTTCGCTGCCACTCGATCCGCCCAGAGTCAACTGCCGGCCAGCGCAGGGAGGTTGAGAATGCACACTGCGCTAACATCCATTCTCGCTGGCTCGGTAATTAACCTGTAAGATTTGGGGAGGGGGAGTGTAGGACTATAAATGCGCTCAGTGTGAAGTAGGCTCTACAGAATTTTTGTTTCAGAGATTGTGATAATTTTATATCTTTAAATTTATTTTAAAGATAAGGTCTCCCTACGTTGCCCAAGCTGGACTTGAACTCCTGG
>VSMD01021034.1:0-26570 GCA_008750895.1 Mirza zaza
TTCTGTTACTTAATGAATATAGGCACTGAGAATAATTTGGCTAATGGAATATTAGGGTATATAACTTCCTCCTTAGCAATTCCATAAGAATAAAGAGACTCTGGTAATTCTATTGCATTTTTAGCTACATTGAGTAAGACCAGCATTAATTTATGATGCATGCACCATGTTTAAATAAAAAAGGATCTAGGCCATCTTTACAATGAAGAGAAACAATTCACTTTAAATAGGGCATGCAGTGGGTGGCAGGATTGGCTCTGAACATAAATCATTGAAAGGCCAACCAAAATAAAATCTTTATATTCCAATAGTTCAGAAATATAAATCCCTGAATGTTTTATAGCATATCACCCAAATATTTTATATAGTTTATTATATTTATACACTCATTATTTCAAAAATATAATAGAAACTAGAGTAGCCAATAACTATAGTACAAGATATTGTGCTAAGTATTCTGGAGGATTCAGAGAAGAGGTCGACATCACTCCTTCCCTATAGCTCAACAGGCTCACTATTAGTATTAAGACAACTCTTCATTGTGTGGGATAGCTAAGTGTATTCCAGGACAATAATGATTCCTATTACCCATCCACTAAATACCAGTAGCATCCCGTAGCCAATGTGACCAAATGCCTCTACACATTGTCGAACACCACTTCCTAGGGGTAGCACCAGCCAAAGCTGACTACAGGTACCATGATGAGGAAGCTCACTGTAAAAAACAAATGTCGCTTTTTCTGAACATCTCAGCCCATTTTTAAGGGATTAAGGGGAAATGGAGAAGAATACTTCAAATTTTCAAATTATAAGGAAACAATTTATAATACATTTGTTTTTGTATTAGTTAACACTAATATATGACTCATGTTACTCACTAATTAACAAATTTACATGTTGTGTCATTGGTATTGTCTACCATTAGTTATTAGAGTAATAATTATTTATTAAAATGATGTCAGCTATTATAAATTGGATAATAAATTTTCTGGTCTGGAATCTTGTTAGACCACAGGGACACAAGAGAATGCTGAATTTTCTACAAATAAATACGATGTTAATATATACTATGGCCTGTGGTGAACAAGTTTATACCGTGTTTCACCAAAAATAAGACCTACCCATAAAATAAGCCCTAGCAGGATTTCTAAGCATTTGTGCAATATAAGCCCTACCCTGAAAATAAGACCTAGTGATGGGCGTGGCTACGCAGCGTATCTGCACAGCCCATGCATTTTGTCGCCATAAAGAAGACAGCAGCCCTTCTCATCTGCCCCATCATGACAGCTACTACCCCAGAGGTGACCAGAAAGGTGCAGGCAGCCCCACCAACAAGGTCGGCTCCCCCTGTCAGGTCCCGGCCATCCTGTGCGTGCTGCAAGCTGAGGCTTTGCGGGGAAAATAACACATCCCCTGAAAATAAGCCCTAGGGTGTCTTCTTGAGAAAAAATAAATATAAGACCCTGTCTTATTTTCGGGGAAACATGGTATTTATATATTGTAGTAAAATTAGAAAAAGTGAATAGATTCAGGCTATGCCTCCTGGTTTAGGTTCTTAATTGCATAATAGAAAATTTATTTTTATCAGTTTACTCACATAAAATTAGAACTTGACTTGTTTAATCTCCCCAAAATGTTAATAAACCAAAATGTCAATTTGTCCAAACAAAGTCATTTGGGACCAGAATGTTTATGTCTTCTCCTCAGGGCCATTAAATAAGCCAAACTCATAATTAAAAGGCTTCATCTTCACCATTTCCATCTTTGTCTTTGTCTACCCTGTTGTAATTGCATCTTGATCTGGCTCCCTGTATCTCGTTGGGCCATCTTCAACCCACTCTCAACTATTTATCCCTGTGATGAGTGATATTAAACAAATCAAATGATGATTTCACTATTTTGCTTAAATCTCTCTAATACCACCCACAGTTGGATAAAAGGCCATACAGATATTTTTTTCTGAAAATACTGTAAAAGCTTAGTACCTAGCAGACCACTACTACAAAAACTTCTACAAGAAGTTCTTTAGACTGAATAAAAAAGATAAAAACTAGAAACTGAAAGTGACATGGAGAGATAATACTGAATATGGTATGTGAGAAAATATAAAACCTATCTATTTTGTCTTTATTTCTTTAAAAGATACTGATTTTAAAAGCAAAAATAGTAACATTATATTTTTAGATTTATAACAGTAAAAGCTATAATGATAGCAGGAGCAAATTATAGGATAAAGAGGTAAATAGAATTGTTCTTTTGTAATACAAGGTGGTATGATATTAAACTCAATTAAGCAGCATTTTTTTCATACAGCAAACAATAAATAGTACAAAAAAGTATAACTAAAAATTAATTTAGAAATTAAAATAGAATAAAACAATGTTTGCAGAATAAAAAAGGAAATAGAAAGTATAAACAGAAAAATCAAACAAATAAATGGAACTAAGAGAAACCAAAGAGAAAAGCTACAGACCAAAATGTATTCATACCAATAGTTACATTAAATGTAAATGAACAAAATAATTATAAGTCAGAATTTGTCAGATGGGATAAAAAAGTCAAATATATTACTATCTACCAGATACAAATACACAGATAAGTTGAAAGTAAAATGAGAAAAATTATAAACCATGCAAACACTGAGTATAAGAAAGATAGTATAGTCATAGAAATATAAAACAATGTAGATTTCAAGAACAAGATATTACCAAAATAAGTGTAAGTGGGAGAAGTCATCAGAAACACATAACAATCCTAAAACTGATGCACTTAATAAGACTTCAAAATACATAAAATCTGATCAAACTAAAAGAATTATACAAATCCAAATAAACAATTATAGTCATATATATTTTAAAAACTTTCTCACAATAACTTATAGGACAAGTATCCACATAATAATAAGAAGGCTATAGAAGAATTAGATAACATTATCAACTCTGTAGACCTTACTGACATCTGTAGAATATCACTTCCATTAACTGCAGAATAAATATATTTTCAAGTGCACATAAAAATTTCATAAGATTTATTATATGCTGTGCAAAATAACTGCAATAAATTTCAAAAGACAGAGAGATTGGATATTTCTCTGACCAAAATGCAATTAAATAAGCAATAAAATTAAACCAATGAAATATAAAACTAATAGTAAAGAAAATTTATTATAGTAGTCAGGCTGATACCCCCAAAGATGTCCATGCCCTAACCCCTGAAATCTATGACTCTACTATCTTACATGACAAAAGGGACTTTACAAATATAATTAAGATTATGGACCTTAGAATTAAAAAAAAAAAAAAAATCCTGGGTTATCCAGGCTGGCCCAACTTAATCCATGAGCCCTTAGAAACAGAAATCTCTGACTGGAATCTAAGAAATGTGGCAGAGGGGAAGCCAAAGAGAGTAGAAGCCTGAGAAGGACTCAACACATCATCGCTTATTTGAGATGAAGAGGGCAATGTGACAAGTACTGTAGGCACCCTTAGGAGATGAGAGAGGCCCCAGTAATAGCCAGGAAGGAAACAGAGAATCTCAGCTAGTAAACCACAAAGAACTAAATTCTGCTAACCATTTGAATGAGCTCAAGAGTGGGTTCATCCTCGGGGTCTCTAGAATGGAAGATAGTCCTCCCAACAGCTGGATTTGGGCCTTGTGAGACCAAGCGGAGAACCGTGTGAGCCATGCTATGCCCAGACTTCTGACCCATGAAAACTAGGAGAAAATAAGTGGATACTTAAGCCGTTATGTTTATGATAATTTGTTATGGCTGCAATAGAAGACTAATACAATTAACAAAGACAAAAGTTGTTTTTGAATAGACTCATATAACTGACAAAGACCTAATAAGACTAACCAAAATAAAAAGGAGAAAAAGCACAAATTGACAATCATGAAAATTTTTTAAAAAGAGACATTACTGCAAATTCTATAAACATTAAAGAGCCAATAAGATAATTTATAAAAAATTGTATGCCAAAAAATTAAAAATCTTGGGTGGAAAGAATGAATTCCTTGAAAAGCACAACTTCACAAAACTGATATGAAATATATGTATGTGTGCATACATATACACATACGTATACATATATATGAATAGCCCTATATTCACTAAAGTCATCAAATTTGTAGTTAAAACGTTCCAACAAAGAAACTCTAAGCCAAGGTAGTTGCACTGGTGAATTATATTAAATATTTTAAAAAGAAATGATAAACAGTTTTACTTGAACTCTTTCAAAAAATAGAGATGGAAATAATACTCTCTGACTCATTTTGTAGACCAAGGATCAACCTGAAACCAAAAGCATAAGGCAATTCAAGGAAAAATACTATTCTATAATTTTTCAGATTGTTAGGAAAAAAAATCTTAAGATTTTAGCAATTTAAATAAATAATGCACACAAGGACCAGTTGAGCTTTCTCCCAAGAAGACAAGGTGATTTGACATTTAAAAATCAATACGTAATTCATAATACTAAATGAGTTTTTTAAAAAAACATGCTATCATCTTCATAGATACAGGAAAATCATTAGTAAAAAATTCAACTTCCATTCATGATAAAACTCTCAAGCAATTAGAAATAGAAAATAACTCCCTCACGTGTACTCATTATTACATTGGAACTAACAGGTGAGCACACATATATATACAGGGAAGTAAAACTCAATGGAAATCAAGCAAGAGGGAGGGGAGAGGGGATGAATGAAAACTTACCTAATGGGTACAATAAAGACTATCAGGGTGAGGCACACTTTTGACCCTGACTTAAGGATTACAAAAGTAATCCAAGAAAGATACTGAGGCAGTTCAATGAAGGAAGGGAAAGTCTTTTATAACAAATGGTGGTAGAACAAATAGAAATCTTTATGAAGGGGAAAAGCTTTTCCTAATGTCACATCATACCCTGAAATGATGTTCAGATGATCGTCAACATGATGAGCAATATAAAAGCTAAAAGAATCTTGAGATAGGCACATATTTCTTAGTGAAGGTCAAAAACACTAAATATAAATGAAAAATATGTATAATCCAGATTTCATCAAATTAAAAACTTTTGCTCATCAAATTACACAAAAGTGAAAGGTAAAGCACAGTCTGGGAGAAAATATTCTCAGCACAAGTTTCCAACAAAGTATTTGCACCCAGAATACAATGATGAACTCTTACAATTAAATAATAAAATAATTTTAAAATGGGCAAAAGACTTGAGCAATTTACAAAATATATATTCAGTAAGCATATAAAAAGATATTGGAAGTCTTTGATCATTAGGAAAATGAAAGTTAAATTCACAATGATGGACCACTTTGCACACTATGAATATTAAATATTGGCAAGATGTAAAGCCAGTAGAATGTTAGTACACTCAGGAGAGTGTGTAATATCATTCAACCAACTTGGAAAACTGTAAATGTCTTGTAATATTAAACATATACTCAATATATAATCCCCAAACTCCAATCCTGGGTATTTATACCAAAAGATTTGTAAAAGAACCTTCACAGTAGATTTATTCATAATAGCCCCAAACTGGAAACAACCTAAAAATCCATTAAACGAGAGAATGAGCAAACCAATTGTGCTATATTTATTCAATGTGATGTTTCACAGCAATAAAAAAGAATTAAGTACTGATACATACTATAGCATGCTTGAATCTCACAAACATATCTTACAAAAGAAATCAGACAAAAAGGTGCATATTTCATGAATCCATTATATAAAGTTCAAGAACAGCAAAATAATTTATATCTATAGAAATCATAACTGTGGCTGCCTATGGGAGCAAGTATCACAGTTAGAAGTTGGGGAAAGAACTTTCTGGAGTGACGAAAATGCTAAGCCTTGGTTGAAATGGTGGTTACATCTGTCAAAGCTCACTATTAATTACTTAAGATCTAAATGCTATAAAAAATAACTTCATTCTTGTGAAGTATCACAAGAATGGAAAAACAAGTACCACGTGTACTCACCATCAAATTGGTATCAACACTTAAGTGTACGTATAGTGATAACATTCATTGGTGTCGAGCAGATGCGGGGGGCAGAGGGGACGGGTATACACAGACCTAATGGATGCCGTGAGCAACATCTGGGGATGGACACGCTTGAAGCTCTGACTCAGGTGGGGCAAAGGCAATATACATAACCTAAACATTTGTACCCCTGCAATATGCTGAAATAAAAAAATAATAACTTCAGTAAATTTCCTTTTGAAAATCCAAAATGTGGGTGGGGTATTATCTTGTGAAATGCAGTAGAATTGAGAGATAAGGGTTAACAGCTTATTTTAAAATAAAGATCATATACTTGTAGTTGCACCCCAAAGGAATAGTACATCAAAAGAATATAGGCATCCATTTCACTGTGCTTATTTAGCATATTAACATTTCAGCTGTCTCTGCAAATATAATATTAGTAACCTGTTAGAATGTTTAAATTTCTGTGACTGACATTCCATGACTTATAAATTCATACGTAAATCAATTAACTTATAGCATTTCCTTAAATTAAATTATTAGTCTTTTAGAAGGTTGGATAACAGAGTAACATAACCCTCAAAACTGAAATACCAAAGTCTATCAGTATTTTGTTAATGATTGTCTCCTGATAAACATACTTCTAAGATTTAAATCTACTATTGGTATTAATATTATACATTCGTAGAAATATGGGCAAATGATAGTGCCATGTACCAATCCATGAAACATAATTCATATTTTAAGTTACTGTACAGCTCAGTTTCCAAAGCATATCTGAGATGTTTTACAACATTCTGCTAATGAAGCATAGGTCAAAAGAATGAACTAAACAGTGTTATTTATTTCAGTACAAAAGTGCTCAATATTTCCTATTTCTTAATATAGCAGGTTGGAAAAACTAAAGGGATGTCTGAAATAAGATTTGCCTCTTCATCTGAATGATTATATCCATGAGAAATCTTTTAGGTGCTGATTTCTTTGACATACATAAGAGTGAAAAACAGCTATACCCGAAGTAGTTAATCATGCAAAAAGAACTATTTTGGTGTATAAGAGGTTAATATCCTGCATAGGAAGCCAAGCAATCAAATTCTAATGACCAGAACCAAGACTGAAAGAAATTTCACTGTGGATGGGTTAGTCCGAATCACAGGCAGTTGCCATGATTCATTAAGATCATAATCAGTTTTTTTCTAAAACCCCTTAGCCTAAAACAGCACTGTAGAACATAACTTCTCAATCAGTGGACAATGAATGAGCAAACACATGAGATAGTGGCTGGAGGAGAGTGAAGGAGGGATGCTGTGATGTGAAACTGGGCAACTGGAAGGATGGCAGTGCCAGGGAGAAACCACTGACTTGAAGAGGAGCAATCCAGGAGTAGAGGCTGGCAAATTCTCACAGCATCTCTACATGTTAAAATATCTATGCAGTAAATCTCTACATGTTAAAAAATATAAACCAACTAAATATTTTTAAGTGAACCAACTACATCCGCCTCACCAACCTCCATCTCATCATATTACTGTTCTATTTCCTAAAATAAATCTTCAATTGTGAATTATCACTGAACTCTGCAATTTGCATGGCATTCCATGATTTCTCCACAAGAAAATTAAAATTGAAATTTAATTAAAAATAGTAGAGTGCAAGAAATTTGCATGTTTTCAAACCATGAAATTAGATCTAACCTCTTCCCTAAGTATTTGTTTCTGTAATACCTCAATTGATAAAAGAGAAAATAAACAAAGTAGATTGACTAGCGAACAATAGTGTTCAAAAAAGAGCCTTCTCTTACAGACCTATGGGGACCAATTAGTGTCGCTGACCTACAAACACATTCATCAGAAACCGTGATGGTGCTCCCTTCACATTCTTTCATGAGTCTGTTCAATATACAACTAATTTCATTTTTATTGCATGGTATTATATGGTGGTAGAACTTTTGGAGAGCCATGTGAAAAATAATTTTTCTCAGAATCTCCAGAGTAAGCCTTATTTTTTTTTTCTGGCTCAGAAATACATATTTGGGGAGATTTCAGTTTGGGTATACGTAGTCTGACAAAGTTAATGGTCTCATCTTTTAAGAACTAGACTCACTTTCTCTTTTAAGTTATAAGGATATTAATTTTGCTTTGTAAAAGAGTAAGCAAATTGAGGAGAGTTTTTATGGTCCCTACGAAGTGATAACTACTCCTCAGCAGAAATGCCAGCTTCTGTTTGCTTTGAGGAAATGACTTACATATTCCAGGTTTTATTTTTCTCCTCTGAAAAGCAATATCTTTGGCATTGAATGGTGTTTCTCAAGGTAGGTTCTGTGGATGCTAGCTAGTCTTGTGTGCTATAGAAAAAGTAAATGCATTATCAGAATTTGTTAAAAGATGTTGCCATTTCTAAGAGCTGTATTACAGAGGATGGAAGGTAATGTTTTTCATCCAAAAGTTGGAGACTCTACATTCCAGTTCCTTAACATATCAGAATTGGAATTTCTTGCATATGCATGCACAAACTCAAATCTCTACCTTGTGATCAGTAGGGCAATGAGGACTCAACTCTCAACAGCAGAGAAGAAGGTGGACTTCATAATCATAAGTCAGCAAATTACAAAAGAATATTTAGAAAGAGTTCCGCCAAAATATATGTGAAAGAGGCCCCAGTATTTATATGGTAAAATATTAATCAGTAAAATTTGCTGATTAGAAAAGGGGCCATGGTATGTTTTAAGGGGGACAATAGCCTCTTTGTTAGTTGAGATTTTAATGTTCTAAATATGACATGAATTTCTGTTGATTTTGGAAGCCATTTTCCTCTTCAGTGGTTCTTTAAGTATAAAGCATCAAAGGTCAAAGAATTCTGGTGTTTCCTACCCCTTGAAGATTCAAAGCATACATTAGCACATTAAAAGTTCTCTCTGTAAACTGTTTAACTCCATGCTTCCCAAACATGTTTGACCATGCAATCCTTAACATATACTTGTATCTCAGGGAAATAGTCTCCTCAGAACAATCTTTGGGAAATACTGACCTCAGATGATTTCCAAAATCTGATATTTTTTCAAGAGTCTAAACCTGAATGGTCTTTGATTTTTTACACTTCTTAACTAGTGTAAAAATATCTGGACAATATTTCAAAGGTTCCTTGTAGTTTTCGTATTACTCTCTCAAACATATTTTAATTGATCATCACAACTCCATTGTAGTATTTTACAATTGAGTTTTACTATTCCAACTTGACACCAGGAAGTCACATCATGCCAAAGACCTCTGCACTAGAAAACCACCTGATATCAGAAAAATAATTATGGCTGCTCAATTTGCAAGATCTCCAGCCAGCACCACCCCTGCCCTTCCACATCCCTAAGATGTTCATTCTTCAAAAGTTGCCATCCAAAATTCCCCATGCTTCCCACATAGTTCTTGTGCAATGGCTGCTCTTATGCTCCAAATGACTCCTGCTTACCTCACTTTTTCAAGATTTAGAGAAATGCTGTATTATGGAAAGAACTAACACTAGTTAGAATTAGACACTCCTGGGTTCCAATCCTGGCTCTGTCAGCCATCAATTTGAGGGTCTAAGCAAGTTGCTTTTTGTAATTTTATTTATTTTCCTTGAAAAGGGAATGATGACCTCTAAGGCTCTCAGGGATAAGTGTGCCTGGATATAGAAACACTGAATACATTTTTTTTTCCATTTACCAACACACACTTTCATTTTTTTATTATTATCAGAATTTCAAATAACTTAAAATGAAGATTTATTATATAGATATTTATTGATACAAAACTATTGCCATAGAGGTAAAAATGGTTAATTAGCCTAAGGAGAAGATCAATCATCTCAGCACAACCATTACCCTCAGCTCTTTCTGCAAGATGCATTCTTTACTCTAGGACACAAAAGCAGTATTTTCCAAAATTCTTCAGGGCTTTGTGTCTATAAGGGGTAGAGAGCTTTGCAATGGATTCCAATTTCTTAGGCAGAGAGTCCTGAGGACTGTATTTGGAAAGGAGTTGGTAAATGAACAAGGGAGGCCATAAATCCATACCACTACTTTAGTGAAGTCCAGTAGCATTGCATGATAGTATTTTGAAAATAAAGGGCATTTTATTCATTTATTCATTTAAAAATACTTATTGACCACTTACCAGGAGTCAGGGGAGTGAAGGAAATTGTGGTTTGTCCGTATTCATCCCTCAATTCCCACCAGTTCAGGAGGATGTTTCCCTGTGCTCCAAGGGGAAGAGGGGTGGCCAACTCTACAATGAGCAGTGGCTCGTGGTGACAGCCAGAATAGCAGAGGAGAATGTGGACTGGAATGGATGTGAGAAAACCTCCCTCCTTACTACATAAGCCCGAGGCTTAACTACTCTTCTTTAAAGAGGGGCTTATGAACCCAAACTGATTTTTCAAGAATGAAACTGGGTGATTAATGTTTTGGAATTTAATTAATTCCAGAAGGAGGAATTCCAGGAAGTAAAGCTTATGTACTGCACATTGTTTAGCAATGGATGGCCACATTTTTCTTTAATCTTCTTGGATATACACTGCACTTAAATTAAAAAAAAAATGATAATAAACTAGGAAAATTATGTGGCCTGGCACTATATATTAGATACCAGAGAAGCAAAACTATCTATATTACTTATCCCAAGCTTACTTGTTACCAAAGCCAATTTCTGATATAAAAGATTCATGGTTCTTTCTTTTGAAGTTACATAAAAATAACCTTCCCAAAAATTATGGGTGGCTTCGTGTGTAGGCGGTGTAGTCATCAGTGTTTTAGTTAATATATGGTTTGTTTTGCAAAGAGTTTTGAACATTTAAAAGGAATGTTCATGAATTTCCAAATACTATGTTTGCCATAGCAAGACACTCAGAGTAATCATTACCCCCAGCTGTGATTTCTGTCTTCCTCACTGTTGTATCCTGTGTGTGCTTCTTTTAAAGTTGACAGACATTTTGCATTTTTAGCCTCCCTGACAATAATTACGTAGTTGGTGAGCAGCAACCCTTCAGCTTAGGTGCATTTAGTTTCTACTTAGACCCAATTATATGATCATGAAGCACTTCAAGAGGTAATACAAAATCAAGTATTATAACAACATAAAACCAAGAATTTAAGTGATAAAGGGGAAAAAAAGTTATTTTGAGTGAAGTAGAAGATGAAGCACATCTTTTAATAGAGGTTCTTTTTTAATATAATAAATTGCCCTGGAACAAATTATTCAAAAATAATTTACAAAATTACCATTAGAAATTATGTGTATATGCTATAGCAAAACCTTTGTAAGACTTTAAAATCTTCCAAATCTTTTTCTCTCTCAAATATTACAATATCTTAATGATATTGTTCCAAAACAGGGTTAATACCTAGTAACTCCATGGAGATTTTTTTTTTTCTTTAGGACCTCGGAGTGCAAAGTATTTCATTTTAAGAGTACATCCAACATGTCCTTTATAACTGTTTTAAAGCCAGAGGCTAAACATATTAAAACTATATAGAAATATTTTCAGCATGTATAATGTATATGTATGTATGTATATATTACACAATTTATCATACATATTACATATGATGTACATACATTTTCTTATAATACTAGCCATATCATTCAGATGTCAAGTGAGATGACAAACTTAAATCATTTCTCACAATTCTAAAAGTTAACAATTTGAAATTTTGTGATTTAAAAAATACCACCTATTTTTTTTTACAAAGAATTTTCATAAAAATATTTTTACCAAAAAATGCAGTGAAAGGTAAGGAAATAACCATTAATAGGATCAGCTATGTCTAGCTCACAAGAATGTAAGCTCAAAAGAAGTTTGACTCCATTATAGACAGGTTACAGGTAATTCAGATGTCAATCATATAAAGTAAAAAAATATGTACCTATTTTATTCTTTAGATACTAGACTTACAAAGATACAGCTTCAGGAAAAGGAGAATGGAAAATGAAAAATAATATACTGATACCATGGCAATTTAATATTGTAGAAAATTTTTATGGGAACAAACGTGATTTTGAATTATGTATTTTTCTTAATAGAAGATATAGTTTCTGAAGTTTGGGATTACAGACCAAGTCAAAACACATAATAGAGAGAAGTTGCTTCCTTTGCCTTATTAGTATTGTGTAGGAAGGACCTGAACTTAACAATGACTCTCTTTGCAACTAAGTTAAATAAGAAAATATATTACCTGGTTAAGATATTGCAATATATATGAAATATTTGGGGCCTCTATATCAAAAATCTCATTATTTACTGAGCACCTTCCCAAAAATAGCACAGTCAAATTTTTCTTTCCTGAGCCCCTTCTCAAAGGCTACAGGGTTAGCCAAACAGAAAAATAGTGGGAGAAGCCAAAATGAGATCCGATCCAAGCAATCATTACCAAACCATTTTCTAACAGGAACCAATATGTTCTCCTTGATAACTTTTTTCCCAATCTATGTTGAAGATCTCTTTTTATAAACACTCTTTCATCTTTCATTAGATTTATATATACTTATAACTTTTCTAAAATCTATTTATTATTGACCTGTGATCCCTTCTAGATAGATGAGTACCATTCTTTTATTTATCCATTTTCTTTCTATTGTCATCTCATATTTTTGAGTAATTCCTTTGTAGGCAATAGTCTCAATTCAAAGCATCATAAGTTAAACTCTTATCTCCTTTAGTTGTTGTCAGCTGAAGGATTCAATTTTAGAAGCCTACATTAAGAAAAAAAATACCCAAACTGATTACCAACAATAAAAGAGAGAAAATAGGTTAGAAATATAAGGTTTATAAACATTTTTTAGATATGTAAAATAAACCACAGTGCACTAAAATTCAGACTTTGAATGCTTTTTTTTTCTTGTAAATCTCCACAGAGTAATAACCACATTTTTGCTTTTTCCAATGTGCTTCAAATTTAGGGTTGTCCATCTTACAATTTCTATTGTTGATTTCACATGTATAAAAACCCAAAGAATCTCTGAATTCGATACTGCAGAATTTAGTTTCTTTAGTGTCTTTTGTATTGGTAAGAGTGAATGTGTCAGAAGTCACTGAGAGGTTAGTTGTGAACATTACTGGGGAGAAGGAGATAGTCATATTACATAACCCTAAAAATGGAAGTCCACTAGTATAATTGCCTCAAGTTTCTATATGTGATATTAAAATATATTTCAGAGTTCACTGAGTTCTTTTGCAGAACATCTCAGATGATATTTATTGCCAAGCCTTTAAAACAAAGTAAAACATCAGTTTTCTCCAAAACGTAGGAAGAATGGAGCACTACTCAATATGTGTGAGTTAAGAGTATCTACGTTTCTCCCCAGGGTATCTCTAGGATTGTCTCACCCAGCTATTTCAAAAGCATGCCCATGAGAAGGAATCATCATTAACTGCATTGAAGGATAGCCTGTTTTTTTTTCAGGCACAGTAGCAAGCAAGTAAAGGGAATGAAGAGCAAGGTTAGGGCTGCATATCCCTCTCTGCCCTGTTGGCATTGCCCACAGGTTTTGATGTACCCTGATCAGAGCTAGTGAAAGCCAGCTGTACCCCTTGTCTTGCACATTCAGATTCACTGTGGGGAAGGGATCTTCCTTTTGAAACCAAGCTTTAATTTTAGTTCAGTACAAAACCACACCCAACCCTTCCTTGGTAAATATGTATTAGAGTCAGGGACAGACATATACTCAATAACAAACTCAGTTCCACTCCAATTTCCCTTTTCTAGCAGAAAAGTAAACATATCATTTTTGAGGGTTGCAACGATTTTGTTACTTAGGCATTTTAATTTTTCTATAACATCTTATTATAGAAGTTTTAAATTTGTCAGTTTATGCCACAGACAACAAGCAGCTATGCTGTTTAAATAAAGTTACTAAAATATATTTAAAATTCAATATTTAATAATTCAAATGACAGGGGGAGACACTATAAACACATACCTGTGGGGCACATGTTTTGTTTTTTAAATTTTAGAATGGAAACTCTTATTTTCAGTAAAGTACCACAAGACCATGTAGCAATTGTTATATTTTAACTCTCTTAACCAAGATTTTGGAGAAATAATGGCTCAGAATGCTAGCTCTTATCAGTAAAACACATTTCATGATAAATTCAGAAAGAAAGCATTGAGTGGAACAGATGTATGCTCTTTAAGGACCATTTATTGCACCAATCCTATTAAAAATAATAATGTAGCCTCTCTCTTTTTGTAATATTTTGATCCTTCCCTTTGCTATACATAATACCATAATTTGATACTTTACATGAAAATCCATTTCCAGGAAAATCCTATTGGATTTTCAGTAAACTCTAATCTCTGAAAGAGAGGGAAACAGCCATAAGGAATAATATTGCCTACGTGTTAAATAGGGGTGGTTGTTTTCTTTTGTATTTAGTGCAGGAAAATAAGGAGTAAAGAAATGAGGGCACTTTTAAAAGACTTATTGGGATACTTAAAGTAAATACTGAAAAGAAGGATAATTCCTCCAAAGCAAAAAGCAAACCCCCCAAGCCCAGGGTGGTGAAAATAGATGTCATTTTATTCAATGAATGAATAAATGAATTCTAAACATAAATACAGCACATAATGAAAGATGGCATTATAGTCTTAACATTTCAATCTAAGGCAGGCAGTTTATAAATTAAGAGTACGTATATTTGTACAGTGCAATTATTTGTCAAAATTTTTATAAATAATTTTGTGGTTTCGTCCCACACAAATGCATTCACAGGGCACAGATGAATGAGGAACCTCTTTAATAAGAAGAAGGGCTGTCACAAACAATGACCAGTGGTTTTTTAACTCTGTACTATCTTTCTCACCCCAAGTCTTCTAAAAGGGATAAACAGACAAAATCCATTGTAGAAAACAGGAGCCCAAGGGGAAAACTCACTCTGCATGCCTCCCCCCTTTATCTCAATCATTCATTCAGCAAATACTTATTGATTGTACGCTATGCACCAAGCAAGTTGCTAGGGGCTGGGGATACAATAATGAGCATAATACAGTTTCTTTCTTCAAGGAAATTACTGTCTAGGGGGAAGAGAAATCTACAGGCTATTACAATGTAGCACACTAAATCCTCCCATCTGAATACCGTATTCTGTGACAGCAAGTAAAAACACTGAGAATGCCTGGAATTTTAAAAGATACAAAAGGCTTGCATGTAAAATGGCAGATAGGGTTATGATAAAAGTTAATTTTATATATCTTTTTAGATCAGAAAATGGGGCAAGATATTCCACAACTACCTGCCTCTTTGGGCCTTCTCCCCACTCTTGCATTCCTTACATCCATACTGCCTATTCCTCTGTATACAGAGCCCAGGACAGTCACCCTAACTCTTTTTCATGTCTTACAGATAATTTTTCAAAAAATAAGCAGATAAAACTATTCTGGGAAAATTCTGAAAGGTAGTGTCTCCTAGAGACTCCTCATCCCTTTAAACCACTATTGCAAGCTCCTAAGTATAAGTTTCATCTGTGACATTAGGATAAATAGATATCAGACCAAGATAAGATATGATACCAGCAAATAATTTTAAGAGAAAATTGGCAAGTAAAATATAAGTGTAAAACTGTATTTTACTTATACCCACATTGAGAAAATAAGAGTCAGGAAGAGAATTTTATGGGATGATTCATAAGAAATATTTTTGTGGTGAAAGGGATGCTATAGGAATCTTCTATGCCCAAAGGGAAGGACAAAAGATGCTTTCCTCTTCAAGTCAAAATGAGGAGATTCAAAGAGACCACAACCTACAGTAAAGTAACCCAGTAGACTAGTATCGGACTTCCACCTAGAAGGCTTAGTGAGAAGGGAGAGGGGGCTCCTTAGGAGAGACGGACTGGGGGGCTGCTATAGTTGGGGAGAGATTCCGAGTTGCTTCTATATTGGGATTGGGCTGTCCTCTCAGAGTTTCTATGGGCAAAGAGTGCTCAAGAATTTCCTATTGACCAGGTGTTGGCATTATGAAAGAGAAAGGCAACTTGGAGGCATTTAAAATTGCTGAAGAGGACTGCCCTGAGAGACACCATCTGCAAAGGCACTGGAACTCCAGCAGAGAGAATCTGGATAGAGAACTCTGAAATGCTAGAGCTTAGAGGGCCAGCAGTAAACAAGAGGAAAAAGCATCACTCACATCAGGGGAAGTCTGAGCATGCATACACAGTGGGGGCCTCTGGAAACAAAAGCAACTTTCAGAGAGAGTCAACTTTGAACAGCTGCCAAGCCCACAAAGTGCAATGCCAGCTTGACACTACCAATCAAGTAAAGCTTTCCTATCCTCTTCCTCTTCTTTTCTCAGCCATCAGGGTCAGAAACCAAATAGAGCAAAAGAATGAAAAGAAGAATAAATAAAAACCCTGGAAAAGAGATGCTAGGAAAACTTGCCCAAAATTTAGAAAACAGGGCAAAAATATAACCACATGTACTTTCCATTTCACACTGGAACACTGCCTAACAGGTTCACCCATGAGGAATGAATCATTGTTTGACTAACTATCTCTCCTGATTAGGGCTCAAACTCTGGAATGTAAAAATAACACACAGATTTCTATGGAGAAGAAAATATAACCTAAAAGGGTACAGTTCTAGGACAACAACCACTTGGGAATTTAGGAAACTTAATCCAGCTTTCTTTTCCTAAGTTACCATATCTATTTCTCAAATGTTCTTAAACCAGCTTTACCATCCTATTGATTCCCTCATTAATAAGTTACATAAATTTTTAACGTGTGCCCACTTTATAATTACATGAAAGTCACGCTTCAGCTTTTAAAAAAATACTTTGATAGACAATCTTTCTCTGTCTCTCTCACTGCCAACCACCAGCCTGCAGCAGAAACCCAGCCAGGGAAAGGGAGAAAATTTAATGATAATTCAGCTCCTAAGTGTTCATTATTACATGTGACTGTCCTAATTTCAGAACTGCTAATTTATATTAGCAATATAAAGTTACTTTAAAAGTTTCAGGTAGCTAAGAGAGATCAAAAACGTCATGCATTCGTCAAAATTATCTTTTCAGAGATAGAGGAATACTTCCTTCAATGTATTTTTTAAAATAAAAGGATAAGAGGACATAAAAAACAATGTTGCCTTTTATTATAAAAAAAATTCCATGAATTCTGTTCTGTTTGCATTTAACTCCTAGACTCCTAAACCCGTGGTCCCCAAACCCTGGACCACAAAACTAAATGGTCAGAGGCCTGTTAGGAAGAGGATTGCACAGCAGGAGGTGAGCTGCTGGCAAGGGAAGCTTCCTCTGTATTCCCAGCAGCTCCCCATCACTCACATCACTGCCTGAGCTCCATCTCCTGTCTGAACAGTGGCAGCATTAGATGCTGCATTATGGCGAGCTGTATAACTATTTCATTATATATTACAAGGTAATAATAGTAGAAATAAAGTGCACAATAAATGTAATGCACTTAAATCATCCCAATACCATCCTCCCCACTGAAGTCCATGGAAAAATTGTTTTCCATGAAACTCTGTCCCTGGTGCCAAAAAGGCTGGGGGCCACTCTCCTAAACTACAGAAAGATGATAGAGAAGATCACATGCTGCACTGGGAAGAAACAAAAATAGACATTTCTTTGTTCTCCTTTCTACTGTGATGTTTCATTTTTAATGAAAAAAATGTTTTTGATATAATTGATAGAGATTTCTCTTAAAGATAGTATATTTAAATTCATAATCACTGCACATGCTAGAAAATATATTGAACCATGTATTCATAAAATATAAAAAGTAAGGTCCCAAAGTAACAATTTTCATCACGACATTTTATTTGAATTCTACTTCATCCAAATGATACAATGATACCAATAATGTATTTTTCTTGAGCAATTATACAAGCAGATGGAATCTTATTATAGATTTTTGCATAGCAACAGTAAGATTAACTATAACCAAAGTTGTGATGACCTATAAAACCTGGCACAGCTTGTGCTATACAAGATGTTAACATTTTAACATCCCAAACACAGAAATTCAAATGAAATAAAATGCAGAACTACAAAGAAATAAGTGAAACTTGTTAGAACACCTTTTCATTAAATATAACCTTTGAACAGCATATCCAAAAAAGACATTTAAGTCAATAAAAGTAGTAATGCATGAAAACTTCATGATATACATAATTTACAATTCACAAAGGAGGGAGTATAATCCTTGAACTCAAGTAAAATTTGGGGTCAGAGGATCTACATAGATTCAAGTTATAAGCTCACTGCTTAATGTTTAATGGCTGTGGAATTATATGGGTAAAACTCATTTACATTATTTTAGGCTCCATTTCATCACAAGGCCTATGGTAAAGTGTTTTGAGTATGTGAAGTACTCTTTACACTTCTAAATCTTTTGCTCATGTTAATGAGTATTAAATTTTCTGTTTTATACACATTTTCGGGGGGCAGAGGATAGTCGGGATAATCTATTTTTTTTTGAAGACTGTAATTTTAGGGAGAAGACAAAATGTATCATCTTTGAAAGCTACTGTCTGTTTTTCCATTCTTGAGATACATCACTTAGTAGAATGGGTTCCAGTTCTATCCAGGAGAATACAACAGGTGCTATATCATCGTTGTTTCTTAAAGCTGCATAGCATGTACTCACCAGCAAATTGGTATTAACAGATCAACACTTAAGTGGACATATAGGAATAACATTTATCGGGTGTCGGGCAGGGGCGGGGCATGAGCAATATACATAACCTTAACATTTGTACCCCCATAATATGCTGAAATAAAAATTTAAAAAAAGAAAGCTACCATCTGATTAACTGAGATTTTGAACTTGAGAAATGAAGAATCTAGAGAACTGTAAATGGAGGCTGTTTTGCTGCTGCTTCTCCTGTACACCGATTCTGCTCATTTCTGGCCAGTGGGGTGAGAAGACAAGGAACACAGATCACAGCCAACACAAGAAAGAGCCAAGTGCAGCAGCTTTTACCAACCACAGGCATTGGCTCCCAGAGAGCAGCGCTCCCATCCAGACAAGCACTCAAAATTCCGGACCTCAAGGAAATACCTTCACCCCTCCTTTATTGCTTCCCTGAATTTACTGAAAACCAATGACAGAAGCAGCCAAAACGTAGGCATTGAAGACTCATCATTCCACAGGGTTGACATCGCTGACGGTGCCAGAATAGCCTCTGCCAATATTCAGCTTGAAATGGCTGATGGGGACAACTAGATAGCATCCTACATTTTGAAACTGCAGCTAGCTTCCCTAAGTAGAACACAGACAATAAAAGGATAAAGAAGTTAAAAATCAGAAAGAGACAAAGGAAAAACATGAATTCCTCATATTTTAAGAAAATATCTTGTTCTTGGGGTTTCATTTTAGAAAAAAAAAATTGACATGATTTAGATTGCAGAAGAAGATTTCCCACAGCTTCTGGAGTAAAAATTAAACAACAAAAGAACAAAAGCAAACAGACTTATGTTTATTTATAAGTAGCAAACAGTAACTTTGGACTATTAAGTAACATATTGTGTTAAGCTAGTTTCTCCTGCACTTTCCTGGACAGTCCTGAGAAATATCCTGAAAGGTAAACACAAAATAATGTATCAGATGATAAGCACATTGCAGATTTATAACTGCTGCTTATAATTTTGGAAAACAGTTGATATTGCCACTTACTCAAATGCATCTTGTGGTGTTACAGGAGCCAGGTCCATGCCATGCAACTAGCTGTTCAGCTTTGGGAAATGACTACACAAATCATTTAAAGAGCAGCTAATCAACAATGTAAGAAAAAAATGTACACATAGTATCTAGGAATTTCTAAGTTTCTGGTATCAAACAAGGTCATATGCAAGTGATAAATTCCAGCCTGCCGCAGCTGAACTAATAAAGTTGCCAATGAGTCATATTCCACCTAAAATATATGTATATAGATTTCTATTACAATTACATTTACCCAGATGACATCAATTATTTTAAGAGTAAAGGGCATTTCTTCACACTCCTACAAAAAAATTACCCAGAGTAAATTATGTTTTCAACAAATCCTCACACATATTCAAGATGCCCAAGATAGCATTCAGATTTTAGTCATTAAAAGAATAGCTTCTGGATCTTGACTTGAATGTGTCCTGCCATCACAGCTGAGAAAACAAAGGTTTTTACTGTGCAATAGTAAGTTTTAGTGTGGCATTCTCTCTCTCACAATCTTGGTGATCAATAGTAAAAGGAAAAGATATGTTTGACCCAGCATTTGTTCATAGTTACATCCATAAACCTAAAACAAACACAATTTTTTTTTCAAAATAATGGTACTTTTTAGTCATAATGATATTTTCTTTTATTTTTGTGTGGATATTGAAATTCAGGATGAAATATATACATACAACCTATGAAATTCTTGATTATTTTAGTTTACCTTAGGAATATCCTGAAGACAATCATAATAAAAATAACAACAGAATATAGGAATTGAGATTCCATGCTTCAGGCAGTTAAAGCATCTACAAAATATAACAAAGTAGCATCAGCTGGATCAGAGTTCCAGGTCTGCCAGTGAGGAATGGCCAGACCTGCTATGTGTCACCTGGTGCTTGGGGCCTCTGTTTACTGACAAGGAATCTGAGGTGGTTAAAGTAGGTCATTACAAAAGTCATCTTAGTCCTAAAATCCTATACTTGAGTATAGAGCACATTAAGTAATATTAGAACTTGCAAAGTAGCAACAATCCTAGCCACCCCAAAATTACAACCTTTACAATGGATTTCCTTTCTCTCAGTAATTCACCTTCAAAAACAGGAAGGCTGCACATCTGGAAAAAAAAAGCTGTCTTCATATCTTAATTTATAACATATACATAAGCACAATTTTAAAATCACATTAAAACCTACACAGTACTTTCACATATGCATATGTAATTTATGTGTATATACACTGTGTAAAACCACCCTATGTTATTTGGGCATGTGCTCATTTCTTCTAGATGTGAACCTAGAGTCAGATGTTGAAATTGAATGCATGTTGATCTCATGAATAATAGATGGCTGCTAGGCATAAATTTCATGTTATAGAATATAGTATCCAACATAGTGATCTACAACTATTTCAAAAACATTTTCTATTCAGACATGATACAAATATCTCCTCTCCTCTTGTTCACAGGACCTACCATCTGATTATGAGTTATAAACTTGCAATATTTAATGTCTAAGCCACTTGCATTTAAATGTAAAGCACAATCAGAATAACTAAGTGCATCAATCATATTAATTTGCAGTGCTGGTAGGAACTATAAATTCAGAGGAAAGTAATCAATTCACCAAGGAAATAATGTTGATCTCTTACCCTTATATCATTTTCACCCTGGAATTATTCCACTGCCATCAATCAGAAAGAGAAATAAAGCATATGAGGCAGCAGAAACCATCAACCATTCTTAAATAGAAGCAATCTTTGCATATGGTTTTCTAGAAATAATATACTAAGGTACTGAGCAGTAGGAAAACAGTGAGTCACCACGCAATGTGCTTCTGAGTTCAGAAAATAGAATAAAAGTTCTCTGTCTCTGTATATGCATGTGTGTGTGTGTCTGTATCTCTCTGTGTCTGTCTGTCTCTGACTAGCAAAAAGAAAAGTTACCTATGACATCCAATAAGTTACTAAAAGAGGGATCAGGCTGGGTGCGGTGGCTCATGCTTGTAATCCCAGCACTTTGGCACCACATCACTCTGTCCCCCACTGCTGAGACCACTGATGATCTGAAGCATCAGTTTCACATTTTTATATCTATGCAAATACTGTGTACAGGGAGTGTGGGGCAACTGTGCTGTTGGAGAAAGTTGGGAACATTGGGAAATGACAGAATCCACTGTAATAATTCATCATGAAGGGTTTACAGCCTTCCCTGAGAAGCAGGAGAAGAACTAGCTACATCCAACCCACTTTTAATTACATGCCCTGGGAGGATTTCTCTGAATGCTGACTTTCAAGCCGCCCTTCTACATTTCCCCCAATGTGCATCACCTTTAGCAGGAATCTGGAGACATTATTCTTCAAAAAGTATTTATAGGCTCTGAAAAAGTTGTCCTTTAAGAAACTAAAGACAATATTCCAAACAAATTTAATGATAAGTAAATAAGACCTGTAATATGGATTATTTATTGTAAAGGAGAAAAGATCAAGAAGCAATAAGAGCACATTTCTGAGCACCTGACTTACTTTAAGAAGATGGAGGTAGAGCCCAGATAACTCAATATTTATACTTGGCTATGTTATAAAGAAGCCATAAAAGTTATTGGATACTGCTCCAGGGCAGCACAAAATTCAAGGTTCACTCTACCTTGAATTCATCAGGAATGGGCCAGATAATTTATATAATAACGGTTTAGAATGGTATAGGGATGTTTTTGATTGGAGTTTTACTAAATTAACTATTCACCTGTTTGTAATTTACTCAATTCAGTTAATATGGCGAGTGGGGAGAGTGTGGGTGTGTGAGAGTGTGTGTATGTGTGTGTGTATGAAAGAGAGAGAGAGAGAGAGAGAAAGAGAGAGAGAGAGAATCTTGACGTAACATGGATTTTTCCATTAGGTAGAGCTCACTGGACTTTAAACTGGAAAGCTGTGCCTTTTGTTTTAATTTATGGTTATAAAAGATTGGGGTGGGCTGCATCCCACAAAATTCATGGCTGCATGAAGAAATGTCATTCTTCAATATATATGTGACAGAGAGACATCCGAGAGACTATTACTTCATCAAAATTATCAGTAATTATCCAAGTCATTAATGAAAAGGCTGCCTAGAAGCAGTTAGAGAACACAATTAAACTCCTTTGGCTTAAGATTCAGGCTTTCTCCTTTTTCTCTTTTTCTTGTACCAGTTGCTTCTTGTCATCATTTATGAATGATATTGGTACAAGGGTTAGGAGTAGGGTATAGGTTAGGTTTAGGTTTAGGATTAGGATAATAGTAAGAAGCTTGCCTTAAACTTATATTGATTTTAGTACCTACAAGTGCCTAGAGGATATTTCCATGTGGGTAGCCTTCCACTACTTCAGCATTCTCAAACCTAACTCACGATCTTCCTCAAACACAATTTTTCTGACTTAGCATAAGAATTTCACCATTATCTTATCTTCCAACCCAGAAACACTAAAATTTTCCTATCTCCCTCCATGATTTGTGTCCCTCTAAGTATTGTCAATCATTTACCCGAAAATCTCTTACTCATATCCCTACCACCAATCTTTCTTTACCTCATCCCCAAGACAATCAAGTACAGACTCTCACTACTATATCACAACATGCATTGCATCAAAAGCTGCCAAATAAGCTTTGCCAATTTATTCTACATATGGCCAACAAAGAAAAGGTCTCATTCATATCACTCTTTTGTTCGTGAACCCACATTACCTCCCTGCTGTTTTTGAATCAGAGTTAAAGCTCATTTGGTTTTGAAGTCTTTTAAAATCTGCATCACCTCTGCCTATCAAATATGCAAGTGCTCTCACACACTCTTGTGTTCTAAACACACCCTTGGCTCAAGAAGAATAATCTCATCATTGCCCAACCATGTGCATGTTTATACCTGTGCTTGGACTCATGCCACTCCCCATCCTGGAAGGCTCATTTTTGTTTACTAAGCCAACTACACCCGATACATCCATCTAGCCTCAGCTAAGTCACCTTGTATCCATCCTATCTTCTTAGATTATTAACTTCTAAGAGTCTCCCTATTTACTGGGATCCTACTGTACTTACAGTCTACACTTCCTCACTTAGCACTATAAATTGTGTCCTCTATATTGACATCCATCCCCACACCAGACAGAATCAGAAGCTGTTCTCTATATGTTTAAACCATTAATCTATTCATACCAAAAGTGCTCAAAAATACACTAAGGTGGAAGCTCAAAATACAGATAGAAGTGGAGATCAATGACTATTTACAAAACTGAAGTTCTTTTGGAAGTGAAACAAAGGACATGGCCATTTTTCCAATTATACTTTGGCCGAATACTTAGTACATATAAAAACAACTGTGTAGATGATCACTCTAAATAGTGTCTCTAATCCTCATGACAGCCTTGCTAGGTAGATAATTCACTATATTCATTTGATAGCAATGAAGCTGACTTCAGGAAAAGCTATCTGATTTGCCCAAGACTGTCCATTCAGTAGATTGTAGAACTGAGGCATATCTCTGTTTTTCTGACTCTAAAACTGGTATTATTTTTTCTGCCCAATAAAATAGAGTTTAGAAACATAAAACAGAATAGAATTTTTAAATGGAGAAGATATATAAAAATTGAAACATGAAATACTAGCTTCTATTATGCCTTTTCTGTGTGAAAGGAAGCTAGCCGTGATTGTTCCCAAGCACAAAGACTTTCACCCTGTCACCTCCCACTCCAAGATCTATGCCTAGACAGAAGAAAGTGTGGTTCCCCAGCGGCCAGCTGATAAACACTCTGGGAAAGCAACAGCAGCTTCTTGGAGTAATGGCATCCCTGCTATTTCCAAATCAGAGCCTTTCCAAATCAGAGCCCTTCCAAAGATGCAATGGGCAAAACAGTTTTGCCTTTCTTGTTAGAGATTTCTTATAATTTTCCGAAGAGGAAGTCCACACATGAATTAAGGATGTCCTATATATTGTCTACCCTGTACTTAGAGTGTTTCTAGGGAGTGGGGAAGGGAATGCCACAGAGATGCTAGTGAGCTAGGTAGATGAAAGACTAGGAGGGGATGGTTCTGGAAAGAATATGCAGCCTTTTAAGCCCAGGTTAAGAATTCTGGGGTTTGTTTATAGGCAGCAAAGAGACATCAAATTTATTGTGCAGGAGGGTGAAATTACCCTAAAGGGATGGTACAATTCTCTAAGTAGCCATGAATAAAAATAAGCTCTCTTTATTGCAAGCCAGTATTAGCCTTGAATAGCAAATTGGATCAAAACTTTAAATTTAATAAGCATCATAGTTAATACTATCCACTTGACATCAGGCAAGGAAAACAAGATGCTGGTATTCTACTTTCTCCATCTTACACACGCACACACACACTCAAACACACACACATACACACAGAGAAATGATAAAGCCTATTTCCCACCCTTGAGGGAGGAAAATGTGAAAAATATGTGAAATAAAATGTGTGAATATATATGTAAAATAAATTAATAAGCAGTGAGACTCTACAGAAGGGCAAGTATTTTGTATCCTATTTTTACTATGGGCCAAAGAGGTAAAAAATAGTGAAGCAGTAAAAAAAAAACAAAATCTCGAAGTTTTAGAAAGATTGTTGTTCACTATCCTTGACATTCAAAGATGTTCAAAGTAGGTTTACTTCTCACAACCAGAAGAGTCTGCTTTATATCCACCCGGATTCCTTAATACTACAGTTTTTATCCACTTTCTAATTTTCTCACTTCTGTAAAGTTGCAAATGGTTATCATCTTCGATATAATAAGCTCTCCCATCCTTGAATAATTTTATTAACAATCTTATGCTTTGTAGTCTCAATTATTCTAGTTTCTTCAGCCTTTTCTTATGATGCAATATTCTGCTTTTGTAATTTGCCTAACCCAAAATTAGGAAAAAAATCATTTTTTTGGCTCCTTGACCACTATTAAAAAATAAAATAAAAATAAAAATAAAATAAAATATAGTTTGGTGCTCTAACACATGCATATTTTGGTTAAATGAAGATGACACATATTTTATTTATTCTGAGTAATAATAAGCAGAATTAATTATTTCATAGTGATTTTATATAACTAAACATTGTACTATTCTGTGTGTGCTATTGTCAGAATGTCGGTGATGAAAGGAGGACCGCAACACTAAGAGGACAAAGAGCACTCGGCTGACTCGAGAGTGTTTTTGCTGAAGTTGCATGCATTGTCAGAGCAACATCCTCACTCACAGGATGCAGCACAGAATCTATAACAAGCTTCATCTACTTCTCAACCAGATTTTTAATTTGCTTGTGCCTAAAGGATAATGTGTCTAATTCTCTTTTAGGTTTTGCTCTCTGTTATTCTGCCCCTCTGCTTCCAAATTCTGCCTCTAGCTTTATAATGTGTTTTCCTACAAATGTGTCTTATTTTGTCCTAAATTTCTGTCTTCTGTGTGCTTCACATTGCAGTTTAGGTTGCTTTCCATTTTAAATGTTGGTAACTGCTGTTAACGTTTGAAATAAGAGTGTCAGCAATCCCTGTCCACAGTTAGGAAGTCTGAGCTCAGATAATTGATGTTTCCTCAACTACAGGGTGGAAGGACTCACTACTATCACTTCATATGAGAAGCTAGGCCACAACTCTGTTTTCATTCATTTTTTGGTGCCCTGGAACCTGCTGAGGGGTAACCAGATAGGAGCTGGGCCAGGTCTTAAAACATGGTTGGTAGAATCCTGGCAAAAATGGTCCCAATTCTTCTCCTCCCTTAATCTATCTTGATTTTAATCTTAATCCCGTAATCTTAATCTTGATTTTGCAGCTTTTCCAATCAAGTGGCATCTATTTCCTCACCCATTGAATCTGTGCAGGCCTTGAGTTGCCTTGACCAACAGAATGTGACAGGACTCAGGAGACCTTGTGTACTTCCTCTCTTTCTAAT
>VSMD01021038.1:0-82022 GCA_008750895.1 Mirza zaza
GCCCTTCCAGCGCATTATGCCTCCTTCTGCACGGTGCTGCCTCCCAGAGCCTGAGAGAGCAGAGCCAGCTGCCAGCCACAGATAGAGAACGAGAGTGGGAGTACTATGCCTCCACGGCAAGGGGTGCGGGGGATGTCCTCTTCATCAGGTGCACCTTGCTGCCAGACTAACCGAAGCTGCTTCTCACCATGGCATCCCTGAGAGGGGGCTGTCCCCTGCCTCTCTGACAGTGTCCTAGGGACAGTCCATATGCCTGCCTGCAGCCCTGCACCTTTTTCTCTTCTCTCTGCCGAATCCCCCAACAGAAAATAGTTTTCTGTTGTCAATGCCTACTGTGTGCTGAGGACTTTACATGCATTATGTCATTGGGTCCATAATATACTTATGACATAGGTGATACTTCTCTTTCACAGAAAAGGAAACAAACTCAGGGAAGTCAAGAGCTGCTGCCATTGGCACCACATGGCTATGTACTTCCTATGCTGGTCCAAAAAACTCAACATAACTCCCTTTGCTCCCATCAGAAACCCAGGGCTTTCCTTCTGAGAAGAATGGCTTGGCCAGCCCAAGAACAGCGCATGTATGGCGAAGGGCTTAGAACTCCTTGTCCGATACTGCCCACTGCCTTTGGGATGTACCTTTCTTTATCTTTGAATATCCTGGCCGGGGACAGGAGGTTGATAAAAGATGTATGGCTCATCAGGCAATTAGAGGAAGGCACAAAATCAGATTAAGATTAGGTTCAGGGCTGGGCAAGGTGGGCCCAGGGTGGGCTCATGTCTGTAATCCTAGCACTCTGGGAGGCTGAGGCAGGAGCATCTCTTGAGCCCAAGAGTTTGAGGTTGCTGTGAGCTATGATCATGCCATTGCACTCTACTCAGGGCAACAGAGTGATTCTGTCTCAAAAAAAAAAAGATTAGGCTCAGGCCAGGTGTGGTGGCTCATGCCTGTAATCCCAGCACTTTGGGAAGCTGAGGTAGGAAGTATTGCTTGAGACCAGAAGTTCAAGTCCAGCCTGAGTAATATATTGAGACCCTGTCTCTATGAAAAAAACTTTTTAAATTAGCTGGGCATGTTGTACACCTGTATTCCTAGCTACTCAGGAGGCTGAGATGGAGGACCACTTGAGGCCAGGAGTTCAAGGTTGCAGTGAGTTATGATCAGGCCACTGCACTCTAGCATGATCAACAGAACACAATCTTGTCTAGGGAAAAAAAAGGTTAGGTCAGACAGAAGGACAGGAGGAAAGCAGCCCATCTTCTCACCCAGAGTGGAGCAAGACCAGCTGGATTGGATGAGTCTCAGGATCCTTTTCTTAGAAGACTCTGTGCTGCCTTGAACCTTTGAGTCACTGTGGCATGTTATAAAAAGAGGGAAGGTCCGCTGGTCATCCCTCTCCCTCCCTGCCTCCCTCCACAGGTTGAGAAGCAGCCATCAGACCCCTAACCTCAGGTCCAGGCACGCAAAGGGTTTGTGTGAGAATTAGAAAAGGGCGCCCTCTCTGGATGGGTTAGTTACAAAAGGACACCCCCAGGGGGAGTTACACATTTTTTAAATGTCTTTTCCTCTTGGCTGAGGCACCCAATGCCAGGTGAATGAGGGTTGGATTTCATTCCCACTCCCTGCTCAGCCTTTTCTCCAGGACCCAGGACCAGTCTGGGCGACCCATCTCAAATCAGGGCTCCCGACCTCGATTTGCCACGTTCCATATTCCGGAATCTCCTAGCCAGGTGCGGTGGCTCACACCTGTAATCTCAGCTACTCAGGAAGCTGAGGCAGGAGCATCACTTGAGCCCAGGAGTTCCACACTAGCCTGGGCAACATAGCAAGACTTCATCTCAAAAAAAAAAAAAAAAAAAAAGTGAAAATGAACATATTCTAGAATCTCTAGGCTTTCCAGATAACACTCATCATTTTCCACTTCCCAATAAAAGAATCTAGATTGACCTCTGAAAGGACATACTCTCTTTAATCTTTGCAGTGTAAACCAAACTGTGGGCCTTGCCTTAGGCAAATTCCTTAACTTCCACAGGCCACAGTTTCTCCATCTTGGAAATGGGGATAATAAAAAAGACTTTGCATGGTTGTTTCAACCAGCGGATTGCACGGAACAAGACGCTGGCACATAGCGGGTCTGTCACACCATATGGACCGCGGCCCTCGGGTAGCCCAGGCCTGCATGGTACCCACAGTGGATGTTGTACATGCGGTCCCCACAACTCCCACAAGCTGGCAGGTGGGGGGCACGGGTTAGTCCTCTCTTCCCGGGCGACGACACCTCAAATGCAGGCGAGGTGGCGGGGGCAGGGAGGACCGCGGAGCCCGGCCCCGCAGCCACCTGCGCCACGGCCCGGATAGGGGGCGCGCCTGTAGATGCCGGAGGGGCCGACCCCCGGCAGCGGAAGGCGGCAGGATGCGGCGGGGTCGCCGCGGGCAGCGGGCCCGGCGGGCGAGCGGGCGAGCAAGGAGTTAAGCGGGGCCCGGGGCAGAGCGCCTGTCAGACGCGAGCATGTGCAGTGTGCGCGCATCCGTACTATGGGTGAGTGCCGCCGCCGCCGCCGCCGCCGGGGGCTGCATTCCGCCCGGGCAGCGGCGGCTACAGGCCCCCGGCCCCCGCGCGTCCGCGGCGGGCGCAGACGCACAATGCGGGGCTAGGCGCGGCGGAGGGCCGGTGGCGTGGGGGAGGCACGGCCGGCAACTCAGCGCGGGGGGAGCCCGAGCGCCGGGCGTGGGGGCGGGGAGCAGGCGGCGCAGAAGAGCGCCCCGAGTCCCGGCGCGGGAGGAGGAGCGGGAGCCAGCCGCGGAGACGGCGCTCCTGGCGGCACCTGCGCCCGGCAGGCGGCCGGCCCTGCCCTGCCCCTGCCCGCGGCCCCGGCCCCGCACCGGTAGGTGCCCCCGATGCCCGCAGAGAGGCCTTTCCGCCGCCCGCAGAGGTGGCCGTGCGGGGCGGGCAGCGCCAAGCGCGGGGAGCGCGAGCGATGGGGCGGCGATGGGGAAGACGGGGCGGCGATGGGGAAGACGGGGCGACCGGGCTGGGGGCGCTGCCAGATCCCACTTCCTCTTTGCTTTCGGTTTCGAGGCGGCTGCCCCGGTTCGAGAGCAAGCCGCAGATTAGATGGTGCGCCCGTGCTTGGATTCCCTGCGGGGGATGGGCGCACAGGGGGGCGTGTTGGGGAAGGGGGTGCACGTTGGCAACTTTCCCCGCCTGAAACAAAGGGGTGTCGGGGAGCGACGAGGGGAAGGGGCAAGCTGAGGATCTCAGGCAGCAGAAGGCTGACACCCTCCGACTCCCTCCAAGCGGAGAGCACTCAGGAGGGAACCTCAGGAGGGCAGGTGGGGGCTCCAGTCGAGGTGGAAGGGCAGCCAGAGCTTGGGAGTGGGAACTACAGACCCTGCTGAGGCTGAGGCTGAGGACTTTTCAGAAGGGGAGGGAGCCCTGTCTGAATGACCCTGCCACCTTCTCCCCAGGGTTCGTGAAAAAACAGGGCGATGATGGACTGCCCACCTAGGCGTCCTCTCCTCCCCAGGTCCATGCCCCGGGGCCCAGCCCAACCCCCTGGTGCCGGCTCTCCGCCTGCTCTCCTTGATCTCTGGTCCTGGGTGGGAGATGCTGGGCTGGGCTGGGCAGTGTTACTGTCCTATTCCTGGCAAGGGCAGAGAGACATTGGCCTCTTTCCCAGGTGTCTTCCTTTCCCTCTTTCTATGCCCAGTCGGAAACGGACCCCCTTCCCTTCCTTCTCTGGACTATGTCTCCTTTCTTTCTCCAGGTTTCCTTGTGGGTACGTTCGGTTGCCTCAGGTATAGAGCTTGGGGTCGCAGGTTGTTCTGATGCTGCTTCAAGGCTCTCCACCTAGGAAGAGAGCAGGACCCCAGGGAGCTGTCTGCCAGCATAACCATGGGGTCTGTGCTCACCGGTTCTCTAGTGTTTTCAGCACCCTAGTAACAGATGAGCTGTTTCTCTGGCCCTCAGACCTGGGTCATCAGGAGGCCTAGGTTTCTGTCTTTGCTGTGCCAGGAAGAGGGGTCAAGGGGAGGGCCAAGCAGCCTGCCCTGGGGGTGTATAGTGTCTTTTTCTCTAGAAAACAAACAGGCCAGCTTACCGGTCTGGCCTTGTGTCTCCAGGAGCAATGTGCCTCTGGCTCTGAGCCAGCTTTCATGTGACCACCAGCTTTCATCCTGTGGCAGGACAGTCCTTTGGTAGGTAGCTCAGGTTTTTTTGCCCTGGTTGGAAGGCAGAGCCACCTCTACTTGCCTGTGGAGCCAGAAGGCACTGGAGGACCCTGGACTAGTGGGTGACTTTCCCACCTGTTCCTGTGAGTGAGCTAATGATACCAGTGGTTGGGCCAGGGGTGGCCTGCCGGGACACTTGCTTTAGAGACGTGGAAAGGCTCTCAGACTAAACTTAGCACCCTCTGCAAAACTCTGTGTTTGGAGACAGAGGTGGGAAAATGGGGAGACAGCTGGGGGTTGGTGGGGAGCTGGTCCTTGGAGGGAAATGACACGCTGATTTATTTAGTGTTGACTTTGGCCACTTATAGATATAGGAGTGAGGGAGGTTCCAGGACCAGTAAGGGGTAGCAGGAGAAAATGAAGTCCCCTGAGCTATAGATCCGTGGCCCTGGAACTTGTGGCTTAAGTCAGGTACAGGTGCTAGATCAGAGAGCACAGCTAGCGCCACTTCTAGGGACCTTTCCCCTCTAACTGGGCAGGATTGACTATCACTGAATCTGCCGTTGGGTTTATCCCAGGCTTTTTATTCCAAGCTGAGGACGATGATATATATGGAGGCCTGACCTTGCCACCTCCAATGGTGAGAGAATGGGCTTTTCCATGGCATGTTCCTCAAATGTGCTGACTGTAAGATAGGAAAATGATACTCCCTGGACTCCCTGTTTTCAAGTGATGAGGCATGAATTTTTACATTTATAAAGTGATTTAAGAGCCTCCAGTCCTTGAACGAAAGATGCTAAATGAGTTAGTGAGCATTATACTGTGTTTATTTCAGTTGTATCAGATTTATATATTGTTTCTAAAGGGAAAGGTGTCATTTTACAGGAAGGGGCTAAGTTACAGCTTGTGATAGGGAAAGCTCAGTGTTGGTTCTAAAAGTATAGTTTTTATCAGAAAAGCTCTTGCTGCAGCACTTAGGCAGTGAGTGTTTTCTTCTGTCTGCCTCTGCTCACTGGGAGCCTTGGAGCTCCTTCTTGGTGAGATTTTTCCTGGTAGACAGTGTCCAGCCAGGACATTTGTGACAGTCACCCTCTAAGCTCTGAGAAGGGTCTACAATGATATTGGGAACTGATGTCATAAGGAGAGATCTGGGTAAGGGCAGTAAAGTGAAGCAGCTTGGTCTTATCAGCGGCCCATATCAGATCTGGCTGTCCTTGAGGGGAGGGAAGGAATATAACCCTCCCACAGCCTGGCTGTTTTCAAATTTGTATCCCTTTACTCTCCTCCTCCTTCCCCTTCCCATCCCCAACTTATAAACAAGGTGGTTTCGTTTTTTTTTTTTTTTTTTTTTTAATTGCAAGAAAATTCCTTTTAAGGTGAAGATGATTTCTGACTTGGCAAACTCTCAGCTCCCTTTGTGGCTACACCTGGCCAAGGAGGGAATATGGAAAGGGATTCTAGTGTTCTGAGGAGGAAAAAATTCAGCCTTTCTGACCAGGTCTGCTTATTCCACCACCACTTCTCAGAAATCAGAGGCTTTGTGTTTGAGAAGTAAAGTGTAAGCTGACTTTTGGGGAAGGGGTAGGAGGGGCACTGTGGGTTATGGCTTACGGTAGGGAAATTGAGTCACATTGATAGCACCCTGGCTGCAGTGTGTGTGAATGCATGTGTTGGGGAAGTTTTGCTTTCCTGGGATTTAAGAGTGTTTAGAAGCAAGGACCCAAGTAGATCCAAAGGTTGTATTTTTTCCATTATAAGATAAAGATGTACTCATAGAAATTAGGTACTGATATGTTTGGTTCAAGGTGTGCATTTGCCTCAGACTTTGAGCTGTGGGATGCTCCGTGCTGCTGTGATTGAAGGAAAAGGAAGTGAATTTCCCCCGGCACACACATAGAGCTGAGGCTGAGTAAGTATCCTTCACATTCCCAGGATAAAAAGGAGGGCCTCCTCCCTTGCCTGTGCTCACGTCCATCAGGCCGCAGGTGTGGGCTCCGGCTCTCCTCCCCTCTAAGGCTGTACTTAATGTTTATGTTAACATCAGTTCCCCTATGTATAAATTTAGTGGGGTTGATGTCACAGAGCAATATTGGCCCCCTGCTCCTTCAAAAGATAGTTCCGAAAGGTAACTTTCCCTCTTCTAATGTTGGTGCTGCTGCCTTTAGGGTCAGTCACAATCCAGTCTGCTAGCAGTTTGAGGAATAACCAAAGTTACTACCAATTCCCATTTCTGAACATCCAGCTCCCTGATATCCTTTCTCTGCTGGCTCCCCAGAAGGGAGTTGGATACCCTTTCAGGGCTCTTAGCTCCCAAAGTGGCTGGTGTCATAGAAGGAACAGCATCCTTGAAATTAGGGCAGTCTACACGGACAGGACTTGGGTCCTCAGATTGCTCCTTCCTGCTGCTGCATCCTCCAGAAGCCTGGCAGTTAAAAAAATAAAAGACTTTGCCTGTCAATCAATGCAGGGAGATCTAATGATAAGGGAGAGAGCACTTTCTGCCACTCCTTTGCTGTCCAGAAGCCCCTTGTTCAGAATGTACCGGATTATCCACTTCTGACTGCTGCAGTTAGACTCAAATGACGAATGCCTTCTAGCTGGTTCATTCATTCATTGTTTCCTTTCAGTTATTAAGAGGCACCCCTGTCACATGAGCTTCTGGAATGGTCCGTTTCCATCGGAAAGGTCACTCACCCTGAGTTTTAGTAAGGCCTTGACACCAGCTCCTCAGAGCTGGGGATGCCAGCCAAGAAGGAGATTGCAGGGCCACAAAGAGGGGATTCTTTTCTGGGCTTCTAAAGGGTGATTCATGCTTTTAGATCAAATGTGCTTCCTGGGGCTCCATGGTTTCAGTTCTTGCACAGTCAGCGGTGGGACAGGCCCTGGTACAGCAAGAAGCCCACCTTGCTGATAATAGCTATCGATCTTTGGAGCACGTACAGGGACCTGTTTTTAGCCTACTGACTACCCCTACCTCCCTTTTCACAGCTGCCCTTGGCCAGACCCCATTTTGCTCCCTAGTCCTTAGTAGGGTCTCTCTCCCTCTTGTTCCCAATCGGAAAGGCCTTTTCAAAGCCAGGAGTCAGGCAGCCAAAGCACTGGTCTTACATCTACCTTTTTAAAACAAATATGGACAAGAAATATTGTCACCACTGGGCAACACAAGCCATGGTTTCAGATTTGTGTCTTGTTTTGTTTTTATGCTTGCTATAAGCAATAAGGTGACCTTCTTGTACTGACCTATAGATGCCTCAAAGCTTTCATATAGCCTGTACAATTTCTAGCACATGGTGAGTGCTTATTAAATCACCAGCTGTGGTACTTGGATGTGATCAGATACCCAGATTTCTAGGTCATTGGGCAATGATGTCGTTTGTGTGGGAGCTGATGGTTGGCAAAGGCTTCAGAAATCAGAAATCTGGGATCCCTCCCTGATTCACTCACTTGTGTGACCTCGGACAGCCCATTTCAGCCTTCTGAGACTTAATTCCGCAAATGGAGCTTCAGCTGGCTTCAGTGATCATAGCAATAACAATGACAGCCACCATTTATTGCATACTTACTATTAATTAATATATGTCAGTCATTGAGCTAAGCACAATATACATATATTACATATATTTATACATATATTATTCATATGTATATACATGTATATATGTATAAATACACATATACATATGTATATTATATAAATATACATATGTATATTATACAAATATACATATATTTACATATATCCTCCTTTCACAGTAATGAGATATCTATTAATATCCCCATTTTACAGTTGGAAAAACAAAGGCTCTGTGAAATAAAGTGATTGCACATACCATACAGCTAGTCAGTGTCCAAACTGGGATTTGAACTGAGATGTGTCTGGTTCTATTGTGTTCTATAGCCTTGGATCAGGTGATGGAACAAATGTTGGGGAGAGGGTAAAAGTGGAAGTGGAAGTAGTGTGAGTTAGCATATAAGAAGGAGAGTTGAACTGGGTGCAGTGGCCCATGCCTGTACTCCCAGCTACTTGGGAGGCTGAGGCAGGAGGATTGCTTGAGCCCAGGAGTTTGAGGCCAGCCTAGGCAACCTAGAGAGACCCTGTCTCTAAAAAAACCAAAATCAATCAATAAATAAAAAGGACAGTTGATGTGGATTAAACACAGCTAGGTAAAAGGAGATGGAAGTACCAATCTTATTTGAAAAACAGCATCCCAGTGAATGTTCGGGAAGCAGAGAGAGGTCAATACCCTACAGCAGGGAAATAGACCAGATGGCCTTGGAGTTACTAGAAGGAGAACAGGCTTTCTGCTTGGCATAGGAATGTGTCTCATAAACCCCATTTCATTTTGATTTCAAAATTTTCCTCTTGCTTAACAAGCTCTTTGGGTAGCATTTTTCTTTCTCTTACCTACTGCCACTAGTCATAGCAGCTTATCTTTGCAGGTTCTTGACTCTAGTCCTCATTCTTCAGCCTAGTTTCTAGGCCTTTCCCTGCCCATTGTTACAATCCAGCTGTGGAGACCTGATTGTGACTCTGGGGTCCTGGGTACACTCTGCAAAGTCTGCAAAGTACAGCAAGCATTAGACCTTCTTGTTCTTCTGAGAAAGTATTTATGGCCACTGATTTCTCTATTCAAAGGTGACCAGCAACTAGTTAATTGAGATCCATTCCTAATTGTTTCCAGGCATGCCAACTCTAAGCCTCTTCCACCATTTCGGGCTGTTTGTAGAAGAGGAATGAGGTGGTGGCCAGGGCAGGGAGCTGAGCCCTCTTTGAGAGTTAGCATGATGCTGTGTAACGGAGCAGTGTGATAAAGGTCAGGAGACTTGGGCTCTTGTCTTGCTCAGTGGCTCTGGGCATGTGACATGAGTTCTTTGGCCTTTAGGTTTTTTTTACCTATAAAATGTTGGACAAGATATTCTCTAACATCTATTCTAGTAAGAATGCTGGCTGGCCTAGTAGACTGGGCCATTCTGGCCTTTCTCAGGGAATAATTCAGCTGGTCTGGAACTGTAGGAAGTCAGAGCTGGGAGAGCAGAGGTGGCGTTGAAGGAGAAAGAAGCCAAATTGGAGGTTAAGGGACAAAGTCAGAGGTGGAGTAAGTCTCTTCCTGTGAAGGGGGACTGGGTGCAGTCACCCCTTTGACTGTCTCAACGGGGCAGCTGACAGGCGGTGTCTGTGCACCCTGTGCTCCATTTCCTGCGCCGTAGGGAGTGCCCCTTGTACCTTGTCTTAAAACTTAAACTTCGCCTCTCCCTTCATCTTCTGACCGTCCCTGAGGGGAGAAGTCCCCAAGCGAAGGCAGTGGTAAACTTGTGGTTTGGGAGAATGTTTCACGTTCTGCACGTGGGCTTGGTGGACTTCAGGGTCTGGTTCAGCCCAGGATTCTCCCCCCGCCCCCCTCCCACCCCACCATGCAGGTCTCCAGAACTTGAGGACTTTGGTTGGTGCTTTCTGGGGGACTCAGGCTTGGTGAGAACATGTGTCCTCTGCTGCCCCAACTCAACCTGAAAGGGCAAGACCAAAACATAAACTCAGCCCAGGAACTCAGGGCTCACGGCTTCTTTGCTCATGGACTTGGGCTATCTTGAGTTCCCTTTGAACAAAGCCATTTGTCTAAGGACCTTGGGATTCTTCCATTCATTGGCACATCTTCTATTTTCATTTCATCACATTCAAGGATGAGGAGCAAATGCGTTCTCACTGAATGCACCAAACTGGTATTTCTGTCCCTGCTGGTCTTTTTCCTTAGGTCCTTATCGCCCTATACTGGTTACTTCTAATGGTGGTTACCCTGCCACTGGGGGGTATAGTACAGGGACAGACATTTCATTTTAATGGCTATGTTTCTAATGAGTGTAAAGAAACATGACTCATTGGGATGTACTCATCAAGCAACTTAATTTTGCCTCCCACTGTCCCTTTATGTTTTTCCAGTGGGAGTAGCTCTTTCCTTGCCCTTGGATGAAAACTCAGGCCATATAACTTTCCTGGTCATTCATAGGCAGCAGAAGGTCATGCGGTCACTTTAAGTCACAGACATAGTCTTAATTAAGCACTTAATACATCCATTCCTTTGTCACTGGACTGGGAAGGGCAGGGACGTGCTCACGAGTCAGCACTGTTGTCATCTGGCTTCCAGCTCCTGGGCCTGGTAGGTGTTTAATGCTGATTCTCTCTTGTGACCACATTCATGGGCTTCTCAGAGACCCCTCCCTCCCCCTTCAGTTGCTGGGATGTCTCACTTCCATTGTCTTGAAAACAGCAAATTATCCTCTATTCTAGATCATTGCTCCTTCCTCAGCCCCTAAAATCCAGCGACTCAATCTCCAGCTTCTTTCGGCTAAGGTCCTTCAGGCTCTCTGAGCTGCCCTCATACACAAAACCTGCTCTGTCCTCATGCCAGCCCGATCTTGCATGTGGCCCGCATTAGTTCAAGGAAATAATCACACGTCCTGTGGCACAGTGAACCTGGGATTGCAGGCTGACTCCCAGCAGGTGGATTTCTCAGGAGGTGGTCAGATGCCAGTCCATCCTGTCCTCCCAGTTGCGGGGGACAGATACCAAGTTTCTTGAATGGGCCTCGTGAAGCCCATGTCACCAGCTTTTCAGGAGGGGAAATGCTCTGTGGGGGTAGGGTGGGATCACAGCACACCGACAGCAGTCCCAAAATGCCTCCCCAGAGATTCTCCTCCAATCCCTGCCTGTTCTGACCCTTCATTCCCTCAGTGTCGGGGAGAGGTGATTGCATGTCTCTTTTGAAAAAGTGCACCCTTGACTGGTGTCACACTAGGGAGCATTATGCCTGTTGTATCTCAGTGCCTTAGCTAAGACTTTTGATTTAACATCTCGTTATATGTATATCATCAAAACCATAACTGTCACTGTAAGCCCATGATTCCGTAGGTATTGTTGCTTAGGGTAAGGCTACAGTACATATTTAACTAAAAAACTGACTTAAATAAAAAGGTTAATGATGACATTAACATTTAAGGACTTATACCAGGTACTGTTTTTAGTGCGGTAAACATACTCGCACTTAATCCTCATGAGGGAGGTACTTGTATTATCTCTATTTCACAAACAAGTAAACTGAGGCAAAGAGGTTAAGCAGCTTGTCTAAGGTCACACAGTTGGTATCAGAACTGGGATTCAAATGGAAGGAATCTGACCCAAGAGTGTGTGCTTTTAAACCATTACACTCTGTCACTTCTTACAAGGGTGGCGGGCAGCCATGCCAAATTACAAAGGTGGCACGTGCTACCTTATGAGGGAGTTGTAGGTTCTTCATTCTGGCATTCAAGCTCTCTGGGCATTGCCTTAACCTGCTTTTCCAAACTTATTTCTCTTTCTTCTACACCCTTTAGCATAGCCTAATCCATCTGCACAGCTAACCTGCCATGCATACACCCACTCCCCTCATGTTGTCCCCTGCCTGGAGGGCCCTCATCTGCCTTGGTGCCTATCCAAATCATAGTCATTCTAAAAGTCAGAGCCTATCTACCTCCTGCTTTCTTGGAAAGAAAAAAAAAAAATGAAAAGAAAGATAAAAGTCAGAGCCCATTTCTGCTGCAAAGGTGTATTTGACCAAACCCACTTCTGCTGGGATCTTTTAATTCCTCTTGAAATTTCATCACTAAGTTGTAATAATTTTGTACTTTTATGCAAGGGGCAGTAAATGGCAGATGGCAAATACAGGTCCCGATCTCTCCATGCCACTATTGGCCTGTTGCTGACTTATGCAAGACCCTTGACTGCTCTGAACCTTGGTTTCATCATCTTTACATTGTGAGTGTGGATTAGATCCCTCCGGTTTTTTATATTCTATGATTTTAGGTTTATCTTATTGTTCCCACGAACTTTTAAGCTCGTGAAGGATGGGACTTTGTCTTGTACATCTTAGTACATTTCTGGACTCTTTCGCAAGGTTCTTACACTCAAACTATTTAATAATATTAGTTGATTGGCTGTTCAGAAATACATATTTTGATAAGTCTGCTCTGGACTTGACCAACTTTTAGAAATTGCCTTCTTCTGGATGATCACCAGCAAGGATGTTGTAGTTCTCTTTGCTTTTTTTTTTTTTCCTCCTCAACTCATATTTCTCTGACATTCTTCTTTTTTCAGCACAAGTTTATAACAAAATTTTTGGGTCAAATCTGCTGCCTTTTTTCTTTTCTTCTTCTTGTTTTTATTTTTTTAGAGATGGGGTCTTGCTATGTTGCCCAGACTAGAGTGCAGTGGTTACCCACAAAGGTGTATTTGACCAAAGACATGATTGTAGGGCACTATTGCCTCAAACTCCTATGCTCTAGAGATGCTCCTGCTTCATCCTACCTGTAGCTGGGACTACAGGCACAAGCCCCTGTGCCTGGCTGTGCCTTTCTTCTTTGAGAGACCTAACATTGTGCTAATAAGGCCCACTGTCCTTTATCTGCAATTTCAAAATCTGAAAGATTCTAACACTGAAAGCTTTTTTTTTTTTTTTTTTTGCCCCCAAGACCTCCCAAAAGTTTTTTTTAAACTCAAGTGATAGCAAAACCTGATCTGGACTAACAGGAGGCCATTGATGGTCTATTCACATCACAAGGTTTGAATGCTCATAGATGTCACCACAGAAATGTTAATAAGTTTGGTTAGGAAGTGCTGCCCCAAACCCTATTGTGGGGATTATGTTATTTATGGTCTGTGCTCTATATTACCTTTTTAATAATCTAAAAAATTATGAATTCCAAGGGTTTCGGGTAAGGGATTGTGGTGCTGTTAGTGCTGGGAGTGGACTAAGTCTTTGGGCTCTTTGGATATCACAGAACCTCACAGGGGACTCCACCTCATTGGCTTCTCCCTAATTGTAGCCCTGGTTCCAGTATAGCTACATCTCTGGTTTACCAATTTGGTTTTTTAAAAATATCATTCATCTTGATTACCAAGGTTTTTGGCACTCCCTTAAATTTTGTGCCTGAGGCAAGTGCCTCTCTTGCCTCACCTCGTCCTGGTCTGTGGATCAATCCCTGCATGACTCCTAAACCAAGAAGTTGTTTCCTCTTCCCACTGCCATGACTCGAGGATGAACTGGTACATCCTCAGGGTGGGGGTACTTGCTGGAGGTTTGCAATAATTGCAGTTCAACACGGGTGGGGCCCTGTTGCCCTTTTGCCAAGTTAGCTCATGCTTGAGTCTCATGCAAGAGGCTTGTAGACTGGTTCTGGAAGCGTTTCCTGTATGTGGATATTTCTTTGGAGCACAAATGTGCCTTGTTCTGCTTTCATCTGGGAGGTGATGCAGCTACTCATTTGAGAGTCAGTTTGCTTAATTTCTATAACTGCTTTGACCAGATTTTTTTTTTTTTTTTTTTTTTTGAGACAGAGTCTCGCTCTATTGCCTGGGCTAGAGTGCTGTGGTGTCAGCCTAGAGCACAGCAACCTCAAATTCCTAGGCTCAAGCGATCCTTCTGCTTCAGCCTCCCAAGTAGCTGGGACTACAGATGCTTGCCACCACGCCCAGCTAATTTTTCTGCTTTTAGTAGAGATGAAGTCTCACTCTTACTCAGTCTGGTCTCCAACTCCTGAGCTCAAGTGATCCTCCCAGTTCAACCTCCCAGAGTGCTAGGATTACAGGTGTGCTTGGCCTGACCAGATGTTTTAAGATTTTGAAAAAGTACACATGCACATGGAAAAACATGAAAACAGTACAAAAGTGCACAATGATGGAATCTAACATGTTCTATTGCATTTTATGTTTTTGATGCAGCAACTGAGAGGAGCGGTGACTCGACTCGGAGTTGCCAGTGTCAATGCCAGAGCCAGGCCAGGCAAGCCCTGTTTCTGGACCTTTCCATAGCCAGGAGGCCACTCCCCTCCTTTCTTCCCAGCCCCCAGGTGTCCTCAGGTTGTGTGGAGGACACAAGAATCAGCCATCCCCTCTTGAGTGAAGGGCACATTTTTTTTTTACCCTTCGTCCCTGTTTGGCAGTGACGGTCATGCCTGTGGGAATTGAGGTCGCCTTCCCCCACTATTAAATAACCAGCCCCTCTCAGAGTCTGAGCTGTAAATACTTCTGGCCCTTCCTTTTTAACCTATTGTAGGTCCTCTGGGATCATCACTTTTCTATCCCTATTCCGGTCCATGATTCCTCACGATATAGCATTTTCCATAAATATCCTTAAGCATCCTCTTACATAGTGTTTACTCATCTTCTTGTCCATTAGGGAAGATATCCCACAGACCAAGCCTGGCACCTATTTTTTTTGACTTCGCCTAAAAGACATTGAACCATTTATCATTTCCCTGGCCCCTACAGATGACTTGTGGTCTTCTACCTACTGTTGTTAGGCAGGAAAATGCTGAGATATAGTATTAATATAATTTGAATTAATCAAGAAAAAAATTTCCCAAAGGTGCCCACCTGCACAGTTTTCGTAAGCCCTGTAGCTTGACCATGTTGTCTGTGTACCCATCATTTAGGAACATCATATTGATACCAATAGAAGACTTTAGTCTGCTCTGGAAGGCCGAGGCAGGAGGATTGCTTGAGCTCAAGAGTTCGAGACCAGTCTCAGCAAGAGTGAGACCCCATCTCTACAAAAAATAAAAAAATTAGCTGGGCATGGTGGTGCACACCTGTAGTCCCAGCTGCTGCTAGGGAGCCTGAGGCAGGAGGATCGCTTGAGTCCATGAGTTTGAGGTTGCTGTGAGCTATGATGGCACCACTGTACTCTAGCTGGGGTGACAGAGTGAGACCCTGTCTCAAAAAAAAGAAAATTTCGTAGATAATATGACCTACCGATATACATAAGTTTTTAAGAGTCACAATAATGCCTCAACTGTACTCTAAAGAGAAATAAAGGAAAAATTATTTAATAGTTACAATACCGTAGGGGCCCAGGGAAAGCTTTCCCTTCACCCTCTGAAGATTCTCTGAAAAATCAACTCACAAAAGGCAGATTCATCGGAGAAAAGGCATACACATTTATTTAATGTGCACACAGAGAGAATCATGGAGTGATAGCCCACCCCCTAAGGGTGTTCAGAAGCTTATACACCATCCTGGCAAAACAGATCATGGGAGAGGGAAGGCTTCTGTTTTGGGACAATAAAGGATTACTAGGGAGAATGAATGGATCGAAGAACAGAGATTAATTTATAAAGGGTCTGTTCAGGAGTGTTTTCAGGTGTAGTTACATTCTTTGTCTTTTAAGGAGGGCAAGAAAAAAACGATTGTTCTTCCCAGTGGGTCTAGATCTTAGGCAGATAAAGGAACTTCAGAGATCTTGATCCTGGCTTTGGGAGAATTGGTGGTGGGGGGGAGGGAGAAGGTCAGAGAGACCTTGAGGCATTAGTTTCTGAGCCCCAACAATATAATATCACGTATTATAATATGTGGTTGCTTGGGCACGACCACACAGAAGACAGAAGGATGCAGTCAGATGCTTGAGCCTTTACATAGACTCACAGAAAGTGTAATATCTACAAATACCCACAAGATACAGGTGTATTGTGTGGGAGACTCAAATACCAGGTGAGGTGCTGCTGGGGTTGATGTGGTTTTCCAAAATGGTGAGCCATTCTTAGTAAAGTTCCAAAGAACATCAAGTATGGAATCCCCTCTCTTTGCATGCTAATGGCATTCCTTGACAGTTCAGCATATATTAAAACCATGCAAAAATCCCCTGTGTTTATTTCAGAAAGGGTGTTAGGTTCTAGACACAGATAATTTTTTTTTTTTTGAGACAGAGTCTCACTCTGTTGCCCAGGGTAGAGTGCTGTGGCGTCAGCCTAGGTAACAGCAACCTCAAACTCCTGGGCTCAAGCGATCCTCCTGCCTCAGCCTCCCAAGTAGCTGGGACTACAGGCAAACGCCACCATGCCAGGCTAATTTTTTTCTATATATTTTTAGTTGTCCAGCTAATTTCTTTCTATTTTTAGTAGAGGCGGGGGGTCTCGCTTTTGCTAAAGCTGGTCTCGAACTCCTGACCTTGAGCAATCCACCCGCCTCGGCCTCCCAGAGTGCTAGGATTACAGGCATGAGCCACCGTGCCCAGCCTAGACATAGATAATTATAAATGGGCATTTCACATCTGTGATGTCCAGTGAAACGTTACAAAGTCATGTGGGAGGGTTCTTCTGTGGGCTGTGTGGGGATTGCATTCCAGGTCCCCACCTCTAAGAGCCTATAGTGCTCCCCACCCACCGTGGTGCTGCCAGAGCTGCCCCTCACGCCCCGCCCCGTACTAGAAGGGCCCAGGCCCAGGAACTGGGAGACGTGTTCTGGGTCTGGGGACACCCAGGAAGTGTCTCAGCATCTCAGTATCTCAGTATCTGGATGACCTTGCTCTGTACGCTCAGGTCCTCTCAGTAAAGGGGATTATGATGACATGTGTCCTGTCTGCCTTCGGGATTGTGGCTCACTGTGTTCCCCTCCTGCAACCTCCAGGACCGCAAATATCCCACCCCCAAGCTCTGCCTCGCTGTGGTTTCTTCTTAGCATTTAAGCACCCTTAGCTCCCTAATCTGGAAAGAAAAGGAAGAAAGGGAGGGAGGGAAAGAAAGAGGGGAAAGGAAGAGAAGGAAGAAAGGAGGGAGGACATCTCCCTCACCTCTGCTTCTCCTCCAGCAGCGTTTCTCTCTCCTTTCCTAAACAAGCTAATTCTCACGTGTCAGTCGCACACACTGTCTCAGTCACCTCCTTTCCTAGTCCCTCCTTTTGAAAAAAAAATTTTTTTTTTGGCTGGGTGCAGTGGCTCATGCCTGTAATCTTGGCACTTTGGGAAGCCCGAGGCGGGAGAATCGTTTGAGCTCAGAAGTTTGAGACCAGCCTGAGCAAGAGCGAGACCCTATCTTTACTAAAAATAGGAAAATTAGCTGGGCATGGTGGAGTGTGCCTGTAGTCTCAGCTACTCGGGAGGCTGAGGCAGGAGGATCCCTTGAGCCCAGGAGTTTGAGGTTGCTGTGAGCTAGGTTGATGCCAGGGCACTCAGGGCAACAAAGTAAGACTCTGTCTTAAACAAACAAATAAATATAAAAATTAAATGAATGGGCTGGTGGCTCAGGCCTGTAATCCTAGCACTCTGGGAGGCCGAGGTGGGAGGATTGCTCAAGGTCAGGAGTTCGAACCAGCCTGAGCAAGAGTGAGACTCCTGTCTCTACTATAAATAGAAAGAAATTAATTGGCCAACTAATATATATAGAAAAAATTAGCCAGGCATGGTGGCGCATGCCTGTAGTCCCAGCTACTCGGGAGGCTGAGGCCGAAGGATTGCTTGAGCCCAGGAGTTTGAGGTTGCTGTGAGCTAGGCTGATGTCATGGCACTCACTCTAGCCTGGGCAACAAAGCAAGACTCTGTCTCAAAAAAAAAAAAAAATTAAATGAATAGAGATAGGGACTTGCTGTGTGGGCAAGGCTGGACTTGAACTCCTGGGCTCAAGCTGTCCTCCTGCCTCGGCCTCCCCAGTAGCTGGGACTACAGGCACATGCTCACCACCCCCATCCCATGCCTGGCTCACTTCTTCCTAAATGGTCATCAATAACCTCTGTGCTAACTCTTCCCAGTCCCTGACTTGTCTCTGCAGTTGACCGTGGCCTTGAGCACTCTCCTGTCTCTGCTTCCCTTGGTGTCCTGAGGTCCTTTCCTGGGTTTCCTCTTGCCTCTCTGGTCCTTCCTCAGGCCCATTCACAGTGCCTCATCACTTGCTAGTCCCGCCTGTCACCCCTGCACCTCTCCCTAGCATGCTCCTCCTCTGCGGTGCTTCCTCCAGCTAGGGTCCCAGACCTGTCTCCAACCTAGAGTTGGCTCTTCCTGTGTGTCCTGTGGGCGTCTCACACTTAGAACATCTGAAACACAGCTCATTGTGGGTCTCGAGGCTCACGCGTCTTCCTGCATCTCTTCTCCTGGGCCCCACTGCCCAAGCCAGAAATCTGGGTGTCATCTTCAACTCCTCTCTCCCCCTCCCCCTCCTGACAAGTCACTCACAGAGCCTGTCAATCATGCTTTCTCAAGTCTTCACCAATTTGTGTTGGCGGCTTGACCCTTGCTATCATTTAGGTTCACAACCCCTGATTTACTATTTGGGCTGAATTAAGGCCTTTAGAGGCCCTCAGCACTGATAATATTAAGGTCCCATAAGTAATTAAAAATAAATTAACATAATTCTAAATTATAATATAAAGCTGCAGTTTTAGAAACCAGACAATTTATATGTGTGCTGAGGCCATAAATAGCTTCTTTTTGATTCTCTCTCATTTTCTCCTCCTTAAAATAATTTTCTTTGATTCCCCATTGTGGCTGGTGCCCCAAGCATGTGTAGTGCCAGTGGGCAATCCAGGACCATATAGAATGTCAGCTTCCTTCAGCCTGGGCTGGGGCCTTTGACTTTGTGGTCTTTGCACGTACCCGGTGGCACAAAATAGGTACTGAGTAAATGTGTAATGAATGTGTGAATGAATGCGTGTATAATGAGATGAACTTGAGAGGGCTTGTTTAAGTAAAAAGCACTGTAAGACTGTAAGTTATTATTAGTTTTCTGTTGTTTGATGTCACAGAGTTTCCAAGATTTTATATTTCCAATATTTTGAAAACAATCAGCCCTGCTGTTGTGCTTCGGCCTTCATGTGCCAGCTTATAGAGCATTCAGTGGTTGCACAGAAGACAGGATTTCTGAATTAATAAGTAAATGAATTTGTACAATACAATGGTTTGCCTGGGTCCCTGTAGCCCTCAGTGAGTCTCTTTAAAGACACTTTCAGCTGTATGGCCATGCGTTATTTAAAGTGGCAACACATAGCTGTGACAGTGAACCTGAGGAAGGGGACTGTGCTTGTGTCTGGGGGCTTTAGTTTGGAATTAGGTGATGGTGATGGTCATGGGGTGTCATGGGGTATCTGCTTGCATGAGATTTCAGAAGGGAGGAATATGGCCAGAAGGCCTATGTTAGCCAATGTGACTGGGACTAGTAACAGAACTTGTTGGAAATGAAGTATCAGAAAACACTCAGAAGGCAGTGCTTTAACACGTATAGCCTGACTCATTGTTACAGGCTTGTGGACAAAGCATGTGTCAAAACGTCAGCAGGAAATATTAATTAATTACATACACTAACAGACCTTAAAGTTTAACCCTGTCTTCTGGCATTGGGATGGAGATCTCCTGGAAGACTGCTGATCTTGGGGAGAGAGAGGAGTAAATCAATGGAGAAGCAAGAAAAGAAAGGGCCAAACTGGGAGAGGAACTGTTTCCATGAGGGACATTTTGGCAGGCAGAGATCCCAGAGCTGGAATTTTTGTGCCCAGTGAAGACCTCTGATGACCAATGTTGTTTTCTCTAGATTTCCCCCCTACATCTGTTCCACCTGTACCCCACCCTGTCCTATGGGAGGGTCCACTTTATTGTTTTTTCCACTTCCTCCAAACTTTTTATTCTCCAAACTATCCAGATTCACCTATTTTTAACATTTTTCCCCCACTTGCTTTATCATTTGTGTTCTCTCTCTGGTTAATTTCTTTTTTTTTGAACCATAAAGAGTAGGCTGCCTGCATCATGGCCCCTACATATTCCTAAGAATAAGGTCTCCCCCTACTTTTTCTTTTCCAACAGAGTCTTGCTGTGTTGCCCAGGCTGGTCTTGAACTCCTGGCCTCAAGCGATCCTGCCTTGGCCTTCCAAAGTTCTCGGACTACAGGCATGAGTCACCGTGCCTGGCCAGAATAAGAATATTCTTTTACATAACCTTGAGTACACTGGCCATTGATACGGCATGTTATCTGCTCTGCGGGCCGTATTCCAGTTCTGTCAGTTGACCCCTGTGTCTTTGACAGCATCTTGCTCCTCCAGTGCAGGACCCCAGTCTAGGGTCACACACTGCACTTAGTTGTCGTTCCTCTTTGGTCTCCTTTAATCTAGAACAGTTCCTTGGCCTTGCAATGTCTTTTATAACATTGACTTTTTTAAAGAATATAGAACCTCCTCCCCCCCCTTTTTAAATATAATTTTCTTCCTTCTGCATTTGTCTGATGTTGTCGCGTGTTTAGACTCTGGGTTATGCATTTCTGGCTGGAATATATGTGAGGGATAGTATCCTTTCCCGTGTATCACATCCAGAGGCACGGGGTGGCCCTCTGCCCTCATGTGTGATGTTACGTTTGAATACTCCATCAAGGTGTTGTCCGGTTTCTTCACTATATATTTAACATTTTCCTCTTCCTACCAATAAGCAATCCGTGGGAGACATCTTAAGACCATATAAATATCCCAGTCCTCATCAATATTTTGCTTCTAGATTTGCCAGCCGTCCACTTTGGGTTTGCAAGGTATTTCTGCATCCCAGCCCAAGGAGTGGGAGTTTAGAGCTCTCTAGGACCATGTGCCTCGTTTAGAGGGGGCCTCACCCATAGGGAAGGGCCTGGCTATGTTGGGCCCGGCCCTGTTGAGTAACCACATCTCTATAATTGTTTTCCTCTTCCTACTCCCACCAGAAACAACAGTTCAATCGTCATTCACTCGACTGACATAAAAGAATGTTATTGCAAAAGCTCCTCAGCTTTGTTTGGGCACAGTGGGGTATAAGAGGAAGGCTAGTGCCTTCCCTGTGTCTTTAAGCAGCCTATGATAGAGTTAGGGAGATAAGATTTGGCCTCACTGAAAGGTAAGGGACGTATAAGTTGTCAATACTGTGACCACACAGGACAGCTCAACCAGAGCTGTCCCACAACCCTGGAGAACTAGGTGCACTTAGGAGTTTGGGGGAGGAGGGATCAAGCTGGGTTAAGGAGTGGACATCGAAGGACAGGCAAATGCAGGAGATAAGGGCATTCCAGGCGGGGGAATCCTGTGGGCAGAGACCCGGAGGCAGGGGAATGGATGGCATGACTGGGGGGCAGCGAGTTATGGACCAGCCTGGAGAGGGCCAGCAGTTAGTGCAGGGGACAGGACCTATCCCCTGTCCCCTTTCAGCTCGTTCAACAAAATCTTACCAAGCAGCTACCTCATGCCAGGCATTTTAAAAAATAACTTTTAGAATTCTGAAAGTAATACAGGAAGTTTAGAAAAGTAGAAATATACAATCAGCCCTCTGCATCCACACATGCCATATCCTCAGATTCAACCTGCTGAATATGGAAAATATTTGAGAAAAAAATAATACAGCAATTAAAAATAATACAAATAAAAAACCAATACAGTATAACAACTTCTTAGATAGCATTTACATTGTATTAGGTATTATAAGTAATCTGGAGATGATTTAAAGTATACAGGAGGATGTGTGTGGGTTACATGCAAACAGTACACATTTTATATAAGGGACTTGAGCATGTGAGGGTTTCGGTATCCAATGGGGATAGAGACCAATCCTTCATGGATACTGAGGGACAACTGTATAGAGTTTTTATTAGTCACTCTACTCTTTCATACAGACCTAACCATGGTATATTTCCTTCATTTCTAAGATATTTATTTTTTTGGTAACAACATTCCTTTGTTTCACAGACACAGTAGTCCTTCTTATCCCTCAGAGGATATTAATAATACTTTTTAAAACATTTAATTTTGTTGGTACTATTAATTTTGTTTCCAGCTATAAATTCTTTTTTTTTTTTTTTTTTTTTGAGACAGTCTTGCTTTGTTGCCCAGGCTAGAGTGAGTGCTATGGCGTCAGCCTAGCTCACAGCAACCTCAAACTCCTGGGCTCAAGGAATCCTCCTGCCTCAGCCTCCCGAGTAGCTGGGACTACAGGCATGTGCCACCATGCCCGGCTAATTTTTTCTATATATATTAGTTGGCCAATTAATTTCTTTCTATTTATAGTAGAGATGGCGTCTCGCTCGTGCTCAAACTGGTTTCGAACTGCTGACCTTGAGAAATCCACCCGCCTCTGCCTCCCAGAGTGCTAGGATTACAGGCATGAGCCACTGTGCCCAGCCCTCAGCTATAAATTCTGTTTTTAAATTTGGAGCTTCTTCCACAGCCTTGGTTTTTGTCAAATGTTGGGTGAGCCTTGGTTATGTGCTCTTCTCGTCGTGTCTTGAGGTTTCCTGGTCCCTGCTCTGTGAGTGCTGATCCTGTGCACTGGAGAGAGCCCCACTGCTTGTGGACAGGAGGGTGGCATGTGCCTGCTGGGCACTGGCAGGAGCTTGTCTGGGTGTCACCTTGTCCCTCCACCCCAGTGTCCAGGGGATGATGGGGCTGGGGGGTGCGGACTGGCCTGGCTGCTCCAAATCCAATAACCACCAACTCAGAGCCACTCCTGTACCCCAGATCTGCTGGCTTCAAACTTGGAGCCCCCCGAGCTGCTCCTCCGGTGGAGCCTAGAATCCACAGGCACACTGCCTGCTCGGCTTCAGATCCTAGACCTGGCACTTGCTAGCACTGTGACCTTGAGAAAGCTATGTAACCTCTTTCGGTCTTATTAATAAATTCTCGTCTCTGCCTTCCTCAGGCTGGTTTGAGGCTGTCCTAATGAATGTAATGGGTCCTCTGTTTCCTTTGTCAAAAGGAATGTTAATTATTTTCAGCAGTCTAATTACGTGGCTAATGAGAGACTGACTGAGATAACATTGCCTTTAATTACTCTTGCCTAACTGCTGTTTGGAGCTGTATTTTGAGCATGTCACAAGGCTCCATGCTTTCTCAGTGGATGGAGCTGTCCAGCAAGTGGCTGAGCGAGGGGCCAGGGTTGCTGGGCTTATGGCTCGTGGTGGAAGTGCCTGGCGTTGCTGGGGCCAGTGCCCAGCCCTGTGAATACCAGCCTTTCCTGTGGGCTATTCCTTAAAGGAAAGGGACAGTCCAGATTGGGTCAGGTGGAGAACAAACAGCGACCATCATGGATCCCCCAGAACAACTCTTGTTCCTCAGTCTTTCCCCCAGTGCCCCTGAACTTCAGGCTCCTCTCCCTTTGAGGGCCTGCACCCTGCTTTCCTCTCATCAGCAACTGGAGAGTGAGTCCCTACTCCGTGTCAAGTATTATCCAGGACATGGGGATGCAGAGAAGGAACACGTGGTCCAGATACTTTCTAAGAAAACTTGGGATCATGCCCTTCCCTCTTTACCCTGGGAGAACTGCCGCTTGTCTGCATCCTGCCCTTACCCCTTCCCAGGTTTATCTTATCGGCTACGACCTCCCTGTAGTTCTGCTGTGGTGCCTTTCAAGAACTGGCCTCCACCTTTCAAGGCGTATACGTTTGGAAGGCAGCTCTCCCAAGACCCGGGCGTAGCTTTCGTGAGATTGTCTGGTGTTGTCAACTGTAGGTGGCCCATTGCTTTAGGTAAATCAAGTCCCTCTCATTTCTGTCCACACATCCCCATCTCTCATGAGTGGTGTAAGGGGGAAAAGTGCTGGTAGAGACCTTGGCCCTTCTATTTTCTAGCTGTGGCCGTAAACAAGACCCTTAACTTCTTTGAGCTTCGCTTGCCTCCTGAGTAAGTCAGGGTGGATGGCTGCCTGATAAACTTGCAGAAGGGACTGAAGAGATGGCCTGAGTGGAAGCTACCTGGCACATAGAAGGCCAAGAATAAATGGTGTGGGATTTTTAAACACTCCAAGTAGCACCCCCTAATCTGAGTTGTAGCCAGATAGCCAGGGCCCTTTCCTGGCCTCTTGGACTTAAGTTACTCTTCAGACAGTAGATAGTGACTTGTTTTTTTGAGACAGAGTCTCTGTTGCATCAGCCTAGCTCACAGCAACCTCAAACTCCTGGGCTCAAGGAATCCTGCCTCAGCCTCCCGAGTAGCTGGGACTACAGGCATGCGCCACCATGCCCAGCTAATTTTTTCTATATATTTTTAGTTGGCCAATTAATTTCTTTCTACTTTTAGTAGAGACGAAGGTGTCGCTCTTGCTCAGACTGATTTGGAACTGCTGACCTTGAGCAATCCACACGCCTCGGCCTCCCAGAGTGCTAGGATTACAGGTGTGAGCCACCGCGCCCGGCCAAGTAGATGGTGATTTTTAGGAACAAGGCTTAACCTTCCCCTCCTTCTCACAATGGCAGCCTTCTTTAACTAGGCCTGAGCCTGAGAGTGAGAGGGAGGGCAGGCATGTCTGTTCAGAAGGAAAAGATTTCCAAGAGCATGGGAATGGAGCTTAACTTTAGGTCTAAGTGCTGGTGGCCTTCTGTTCACCCGTTGTAAGTTCTAGAGCAGGGCTACCCAATGGAGCATTCCGTGGTGATGAAAATGCTCTGTATCTGGACTACCCAGTATGGTAGACACTAGCCATATGTTGCTATTGAGCACTTGAAATACCGATAGTACAACTGAGAAACTGAATTTTTTACTTTATTCACCTTTAGTTCATTAAAATTTATATTTAAATAGCCACATGTGGCTAGTGGCTATCAAATTGGGTAGTGCAGTTCTGGAGTTTGTAAAAAAAAAAAAAAAATCTGTTTGTTGTGCTACCGATTCTTGGCTGTGCTTTGTCTCTAGCCGTCATGAGTCCTGTTTGCAGAAGATTGTCAGGGTGTGCCAAGTTTCTGACAAGGTCAGGTGAATCATCTTCTCTACCAATCGGGGAAATTACAAAGTCTGGGCAGTGATCGCATCTCACTGTGGACATGTGGTCTGTCTGGGGGAGTAGATTGGCAGTGGTTGATCGGCATGGCAGCATGCACCTGGAGTACTGGCTGAGGCGGGAGGATCACTTGAGCTCAGGAGGTCAAGGCTGCAGTGAGGTATGATCACACCACTGCACTGCAGCCTGGGTGACAGAGTGAGAACCTGTCTCATTCATTCATTCATTCACAAATAAATAAATAATAAATGCACACAGCCGATGGTCCTAGTTTGTTAATAGCCTTTGCTTTCACTAAGTGGGAAAACTCACTGCTTGGCAGGCAGTGTTGGGGCTCTCAAAGCCCGTTTAGGGGGTTTCTCAAGGCTCATCCTTAACAGCTGGATCCAGGATTCATATAGATACCCTTGGACTTGGTCTTCCTCTCTCTCTCTCTCTCAAGACTGCTTCCACTCTCACCCTGTCCACTTTGGACTTGTGTCCTTACAGCTCCAAGTCCCCTGAAAACAGAGTGATCAGCTCTTTTCTGGTTATTCCCATGAAAGTCCCAGGATGACCTCTGATTGGAGCACGCATCCATCCCTGAATCTTTTCCGATCTAGGCCCAAATGCTACCTCCTTAATGTTTAAGGCTCGCCGTCCAGTATCCAGTTTCTTTCTGTCCCCCACCAGGTCTTTCCACATCTTCTCGGCATCATATCGGCATAATATCAGCAACTGCGGTGTGTTCACTACTCATTGTCTGTCTCCTATCAGCCTGTGGCTCCCAGGGGGCAGAGGCGTCATCTTGATCACAGGAGTCCAGTGCCTGGCCTTCAGCAGGTGTGCAAACATACTGGGATACAACACCTTGAATAAACAAACCAGCTACCACAGGACTTCTTGGTTGTTTAGAAATCTCTGGGGTGGCTTGGCTTCGTGGGGCCGTAAAAAGCAGCGCCTGGCGTCACTGCCTTTTGAGAGACCTGCTGGGCTTCTTTCCACCTGCAGGGTCCCCACTGCCCCTGAAGGCACAGTGTCGGGGGTCACCTGTGGGACACACCAAGGACATGGGCAGTGATGGGGAGAACCCAGATAAACCCCTGGTCACTTCGACAGTGAGGCCGCTGCCTTTTCTTTTCCAGCTAACAGGAGGCTTGCTGCTGTCATGTGAGGAGGATTGTTGGGCCCCTCTGCTGCTGCCTGACGGGATCTGCAGAGGGGACTGTTGGTGAAGGGGGTGAGGCGGCTCTTTACAGTAACACATGCCGCGCTCTGGGACGGAGGCCAGGTAGCTAATTAGAGAGCCCAGCAGCTGTCCAGCCTCTCAGCAGAGCAGCAGCTACCCAGGCCAGGGGTGGGGGGGAGGGAGAGGAAAGGAGCATGAGACCGGAGACCACCCTCCACGTGTCAGAATTGAGTGAGCAGGGTTTGCTTAGGGGGCACATTGGAAGGAGTGTGTAAGGTAGAGAGGGCTGGATCGGGGGGGGGGGGGGGGGAGAGGGGGGAGGGNGGGGGGGGGGGGGGGGGGATGAGAGGAGAAGAGGGTGGCAGGATGAGGTAACCTCCAAGTGAGACAGAAGATGAAGGCAAGAGTCGGGCATGCAGGGCAATACAGATCCCATGCCCTGCACGAGGGGACACAGAGTGCAAGGACAGGGCGTGGGGGGTGGGGCTGGCTCCCCCTCCACCCACTCTCCCTGTGCCAGTCAGCACCCTCCTAGCATCCTAGGAGGAACTGGCCAAACACATCCTTTCCCCAGGGGGATTTGGAATACCAGCTGCATCTGTAGCTGAGCTGAGCTGAGCGTGCTCACTCCCTGGTTTGGGAAGTTGCCAGATCCATTTGTGTTCAGGGCTGGGCTTACAGGATAAGTAAAAGCAGTTGTTCTGGGTCATGTGGGAAGAACTGGGGGCCTTGATTAAGCAGAGGGACCCCCAATGGGTCCCTGGGCATCTTCTTTTTATTTTGTGGGCACCTGGGTAGGGGAGTGTGGTATAAAGTGAAATGTATTTGGTATTTGTCCTGGGTTCCTGTCGCAGAGCTCCTAAAACCCTTGGGATTTCCTTAATGGTAAGAGTGTCTTTCGTTATTCATAAAAACCCCTTTGATCATACCTGAGTTTATGCTAATAAGATGACTTAGAGTGGGGCCCCTAGATAGCCTCAGAATGGGGCCTGTCACCAGCAAGACCAAATGATTAGAGGATTAGAGGGTGGGAACTTTCAGCCCCACCCACAGACCTCCAGGAAGCTATATGAATACTCTTGAGGAAGGTTTGATGAGCTGCTGGGCTGCTGAGTCAGTGGAGGTGCTGGTGTGCCCTGCCTCCGCACCTCTGTCCTGTCTGCCTCTTCATCTGGCTGTTCACCTGCACCCTTTATAATAAACTGGTAAAGGTAAGTGTTTCCTTGAGTCTATGAGCCATCCTAGAAAATTAATTGAGCCCAAGTAGGGTGTCTTGGGACCCCTGGTTTGTAGGCTGGAGGTCAGGAGTGTAGGTGACAACCTACTGCTTGTGATTGCCATCTGAAGTGGGGGTAGTCTTGCAGGTCTGAGCCTTCAAAATGTGGCATCTGACGCTGCCTCAGAGTAGGTAGTGTCAGAGTTGAAATGAATTTGGGATACCCAGTTAGTGTCCGCTGGAGAATTGCTTGGCATGTGGGGAAACCCCACATCTGGTCACAGAAGTGTTCTGTGTTGCATGTGAGAGTAGAAGACTTTTTTTCCTTTACAGGGCGATCTGGAGAGGGTTAAGGCAGAGGAGTACGGGCAAAAAGGGGCTAGTGTTTGCCTGCGTGCTTAGGTTCCAGGCCATGGAAATGGCGTGGTGGGGGTCGGGGTAGATTTGGTTGTTAGGTTCCAGTCAGAGAAACAGAGACTCAAACCTGCAAACCCAGCTTACTCTAAATAGTTACAGGGGAGGAGAGAAAATGATGCAGAGGGAATTTCCTGCCAGTAGCTGCTGGTTAAACCTCTTTGGGAAATGAATCCTACGTGCATGAAAACTGGATGTGCATTTTTTTTTTTTTTTTTTTCTGAGACATAGTCTCACTCTATTGCCCAGGCTAGAGTGCCGTGGCATCAGCCTAGCTCACAGCAACCTCAAATTCTTGGGCTCAAATGATCCTTCAGCCTCAGACTCCTGCGTTGCTGGGACTACAGGCATGCACCACCATGCCTGACTAATTTTTTCTATATAATTTTAGTTGTCCAGCTAATTTCTATTTTCAGTAGAGACAGGGTCTTGGCCTTGCTCAGGCTAGTCTCAAACTCCTGAGCTCAAACAATCCTCCTGCTTTGGCCTCCTAGAGTGCTAGGATTACAGGCATGAGCCACCGTGGATGTGCATTTTGAGAGTGCCAGCACATTGTAGAAATAACAGAATGGGCATTGTTATTCTCTGACCTGAACCTGTGCTTGGCTCCTTGCCCATGTAGGAGCCTACAGTGTCTCAGGTTGCCTGGGTAGCTCTGTTCCTGCTCCAGCGCTCCCTGTAAAGGAGGTGTGACATTGGACATGGGTTCTGTATTGTCCAGACACCCACTCTGTCTCTCTGCACCTCTCAGTCTGTGTCATGGTTCTTGGAGATGGGAGGAAGGAGAGCATGCAACCCTTGTTTCCCTCATCTTGCTGAGATAACCTCGACCATTGTAAACCAATGTTTATGGCGCTCTGCGGGATCGAGCCCTTCTAGGATGGTGGCCTAGCAATTAGAAATGCCAGACATTACCATGCTTGGTTAGTAACAATGGATGACTCAGTCACCCACAAATATAGCTGGACCCTTCTCCAGCTTGCTTGTCCACCCATCCAACAAAAATTCTGTGCCGTCAAGGAATTCATCATGTGGTGGGGGAAACAGACACATAGGAAATAATTTTAAGGTGGGACAACATGTTTCAATAGAAAAATGGTCAAGGCCAGGCATGGTGGCTCATGCCTGTAATCCTAGCACTCTTGGAGGCTGAGGTGGGAGGATCGCTTGAGGTCAGGAGTTCGAGACCAGCCTGAGCAAGAGCAAGACCCCATCTCTACTAAACATAGAAAAAATATTAGCCAGTCAACTAAAAATAGAAACAAAAAGTTAGCCAGGTGTGGTGGCTTGCGCCTGTAGTCCCAGCTATTTGGGAGACTGAGGCAGGAGGATCGCTTGAGCCCAGGAGTTTGAGGTTGCTGTGAGCTAGGCTGATGCCAGGGCACTCACTCTAGCCTGGGCAACAACGCAAGACTCTGTCTCAAAAAAAAAAAAAAAAAAAAAGATGATCAATGCCCTGTGGGGGAACATCAGTGACGGAATGACCCAGAGGATGTGGGACAGCGCCACAAAGGAATGAGCTTGGAGCAGGGTCTGGGAGGAGGAGGGAGTGGGTGGCTGCAGAAGGCAAGAGAGATGACAGAGCTCAACCCTGAGCCGTGGTCTCTGTTCCTTTGTGCTCCCAGAGCACCGTGGGCCTGTGGATGGAGAAGCCGGGTGGGCAAAATGAGCCATATGTGTGCAAAATGAGTGGTTTACAGAGTGACTAAGTATATTCCACTGAATTGAAGACTGGTGTGTGCAGACCCGTGCATGCCTTAAGAGTGAGATTCAGGTGGGAAGCAATTGGAAGGCATGCTGTATGGAGAGGGTGACTTGATTCCAATGTGTGGATTTGGCCAAATCCCTTATCATCCTGAACCTCAGTGTCTTCATCTCTCGAATGGACGTGATCACCTCTGCATTCCCTGCCCCACAGGCGTCTTGAGTGAATCATGAGAGATGATATGCGTTCTACCCACGTGTTAGTTGCTGTAAGGGTTTGTCATACATTCATATGTTCCAAAAACTTCCGGTTCAGGTTGTATAGTCTACCAAGGAGTTTCATGCCCTGTGTCTCCTGGGATTTCCTCTTGGGGGCCAGGGTGTGTCAGAGAGGGGTGCAGACAGCTTGTGCACTTGGAGAAAGAGGTGGGCCCTGCCTACACCATGATCTCAGCCTCCCCCGCCAGCTTCCTGGGGGGAAAGCCCACAGACCAGGGAGCAGGAGGTGTCCAGCAAAGGCTGATCCCAAGAGGAACCTGTTCTGACTGCCACAGTGGCACCTCCGCAAGCAACCGGCTTCCAGGGCTGACTGCAGTAACCAGCAGGCTGTGTGGCAGGATGTGGTCTTTGGTTTCTGTTTCTGTTTTGACTTGTGCTGTGTGGCCTGCTTAGGCCCTGGGGAAGGGGAAGTGCCCATAGGTAGAAGTGAACTCCCCAGGCACCGGCTCATGGGGGAGGGTGTCAGACGGGCCCCATTAAAGCCCTTTCCTCGAGGTGATAGGTATGTGCCAGGGTGACCCCTGCCCACCATCAGCCAGGCTGGGAGGAGGATGGACAGGTGGGAGAGGGTTGTAGCTTCCTGTTTGTGGAGAAGCTGGGGAGGGACGGAGGCCAGGCCGAGCACCGCAGCTCACCACACTGCTCTCAGCGCAGAGGCCCCAGCGAAGACCCAGGGAGGCACTCCCTCCCGAAAGCACACATGCACACAGTGAGTTTCAGGTCCCTACCCCCTGCCCTTTCACTTCTCCTCAGCTCCCCTGCTGCCCCACAGTTGCCTCCACTCAGAGAGCCTGGAGGGGGGGTCGGGAGGGAGGGAGGTGTGCGTGGGCTTCAGCGCAGGCTGGCACCTCTGCTCCACCCAGCCTGGCCAGGCACAAGGCACTGCCAGCTCCCACCCCCAGCCACATACTGTTCTTAGCTTCTGAGCGGCTGGTCTGTCCTGTAGGGCCATGCTGGACCTGAGTGCTGTCCTTGGGCGTGTGCAGATGGTGCTATATCCAGAGGCTTCTCAGGGAAGCTTCAGCACCTTCATATTAAAACAAAAAATGTTGGCATCTCTATAAATTGGTCAAGTCTTAGGGATACTATTAAAAATATGTACATGGCAAAGGGCATTATAAAGTGGGATTTATGTCAGCTTGTAGCCAGTTATGGATGTTAGTAAAAAGAGCCGTAATAATAATAGTAAAATAATAAAATGAGCTATATAGATGTTAGGGTGGTGGAATTGCTGGCAGGGGTTTTAGCACACAGTGTGTTTGTTTGCTTGGTCCTCTGTGTGGTTGTTCTTGACTCCCCAAATGTTAAAACACATGTCCTACATTGTCTGCCTTCCATGGGGTTCTTGACCGCCCTTGAGAACAGATGTACCCACTACAGGGTGAAGGTGAGAGTGTAATTTGAAGCTAAATGAGGATGGAAATGGATTCTAAAATTATATCCCCTCTCAGATTAACAAGTGTGTACACATTCAGTTATGGTGCAAGAAACCCTAAGTCCTAAGGCCATGTGTGGACTGTCCACAGGTTCACGTGGCTGGATTAATCAGACTTGAGCAAACAGGACAGCACAGAGGAGGTGGTAGTTTCCGGGAAAGGGGCCCTGGTGGCCAGGGCAGGATGAGTGTGCAGTGCTGAGCCCAGAGCCCAGGACCTTGCAGTGTTTGCCTTGGATCTGCTGGGGGCAGTTGAAACTAATGAAGGCCTCCTCTTTTATTCCCAGGGACACATGGAAGCTGCCAGCCCGCCAGCCAAGGATCAGCTAAGCCCTGGGACTGGTGCTTGCCTACATTGCTGAGAATGGCACTGAGGCCCAGCCAACAGAGGTGAACCCGGGACACTCCTGGGCAGTGATCCTGATGTCTGTTCTGAGCCGCGCACTCCAGGGTGTGATAAGTGAGTATGTTACGGGCACCCAGGGCATTGCCGGCTCCAGCTGCCTGCCTGGCGCCTCAACAGCAAGGGTCTGGAGGTCTAGTTCTGAGCCTGCTTCCTGTCCAGGGACCCATCACAGGGCTACAGTTCCGGAGTGGGAGGGCAGTGTCAAAATATCAGGCCATGTCACGTGCTGGAGCCATCTTACAGCCGCATGGCCACCCCAAACTGGGCCAGACCCAGCTCAGCTGACACAACTGAAGCCAGACACCCACACCTGCAAGATAGCGTCTACTTTGGCCGTTGGGCTTTACATCTGTGCAGGGGGGCCGGTACCTCACCTGGGACTGTACTTGGCCCAGCAGCCATGAGCATTTTATGTGGTGCTATCCCTTGGGTAGAACATCCAGGGCCCTGGGTGGTGAGGGAGTTTGTGAAGCCTTATCTGCCATAAAAGTGACCATCAGGGGGTCAGGAGGAACCAAGTCCTCCTGCTTCTGCCTTGAGTCATCATTTCTTCTCAGCAAGAGTAGCTAGCTCCAGGTAGGGTGAGAAGGCCCCTAGCCACACAACCTTGCCTGTCCTTACTTGGCCTTCCTTCCCAGCTCAGTCTCTAGCTTTTCCTTGATAACTCCTTTTAAAAATGACAATTGGCTGCTTTCCCAAGCCCGAGAGGCCTGTCTGGCCTGAAGGCTGTTGTGTCTATACAGGGAAGATAGTCCGATGTTGGGATCGGGGATCAGCGGAAGGGAGCTGCCTGGAAGGCAGGTAGGCAGGCAGGGCTGGCACCTTTGCAGTCTTGACTAGATTCCATGCAGGAAGTTTGCAGGTAGTGGATAAAAGGTAACTAGGTAGATATTTAGGTAGATCTTGACTCTCACAGTTGAGTTTACAACTCAGGGCTAGAATCTGTTTTTCCACTTAGCCTGGATTTGCAAAACTAGGTTGTCACTGGGGGTGGGGTGTCAAGAAGGGTGTTCTTGAGTGGATTTGTAGCTGGGGTGGTGTGAGCAAGCCTAGACCATGTAGGAGGGGGATTGGAGGTCGTGAAGGCCTCTCACTATGGGAATGTGATTGAGATGGGAGGCCCCACATGACACGTCTTCCCAGAGCAGTCTACACCATCAGCCTTAAGATGGTTCTACCTTTTGGTCTAGTGATTCTATTTGTTTTTCTTTTCTTTTTTCATCTTACTTGGAGATATTAGTGATTCTACTTCTTATTAGGAAATAGTCCTACAGAAGAAAAGGACTGAATTCTTTTATCACAGGCATAGAAGATGTTTCTTTTCTTTTTTTTTTGTTTTTTTGAGACAGAGTCTCACTCTGTTGCCCAGGCTAGAGTGCTGTGGCACCAGCCTAGCTCACAGCAACCTCAAACTCCTGGGCTCAAGCGATCCTCTTAGCTCAGCCCCCAAGTAGCTGGGACTACAGGCGTGTGCCACTACGCCTGGCTAATTTTTCTATTTTTAGTAAAGATGGGGTCTTGCTCTTGCTTAGGCTGGTCGCTCGAACTCCTGACCTCAAGCCTCAAGCAATCCTCTCAGAGTGCTAGGATTACAGGTGTGAGCCACTTCGCTCCAGCCAGAAGATGTTTCTTGTGGTATCATCTGTAATAGTGGAAATGGGAAACGGTTGTTCCCTTTGTTGAATCAACATCTAGGTTGAGTAAATTATAGTTTTTCACTTGGTGGAATATTATACAGCTACTATAATAATGCGCACATAGGCTATATAGCAACTTGGAAAAACAGTCATAATACAATAAATCAACAGCAGGTTGCAGTGTAAGTAGATTAAGGCAACCTGTAAAATAACACACAGGGGAAAAGATTGTAAAGGGGAAATGATAATGTCTGCTAGTTGTGTGCATTTCTGATTTTTTTTTTCTATGATGCATGGATTGGCTTTTTTTACTTATTTTTTTTGTACTGAGAGACATGGGTCAGGATTGGCTTCTTTTAAAACGAAGTTTAATTTGGATGGCTTTACCACATACCATTAATAGTGACTTTCACTAAGATATGAGATTATGGGATACTCTTGCTTTCTACTTCATTCCTTTCTGTAACGTGTAAATTTTAGCTGTGAGCACATGTTAGTTTTGTAATCAGAAAAAACAAAGATATTTTAAAATGCTAGAATTAAAAATTTTAGAAGGTTGTATTTCCCACGAAAGAGAAGAGAGAGGCTGAGCCAGCTAGCTATTTACACCTGCCCTTATCAGTGTTTAGGGGCCTGAGCCTGCCCGGGCCTATCCATCCATCCATCGATTCCCCAGGCATTATTGCTATTGCCAGGCACACTCTAGGCACTGGTTACCCAGCAGCGAACAAGACAATGCGCCTGCCCTCATGAAGCTTTCATTCTAGCTGGGGAGAGACCATAAATAAGTAGCAAAATATCAGAAAGTGAAAGTTCTATGAAGAAAATAAGATGGAATGATGTGAGTGACAGAGGCTATCATGGATTGGGGAACCAGAGAAGGTCTGAAGGGTGATAGCTGGGCTGAGATCTGAATGATAACAGGGAGGTGGCCACACAAAGGCCTGGGAAGAACATTCCAGGCAACGTGCCAGATGCCTTTGCTTCCTGAGCCCTGTGGACCTCTATGCTAAGACTGACTCCGTTCTCCAAGCCCACTCGCCCTGTTGTGCCTTCTGCTGGGACTGCTTAGTATCTGAGGCCCCTAAAATCCTATGTGTGGAATAGTTTGTCCTGGTACTGTGGCTGCTGCCCTAGGTAGATGGCTCCTGGGCTACCTGCACGCTAGCTGGCGCTCTCGGCTGGTGTTTCTGTGGCAGGGCTTGGCTGTCTGAGGTTCCCAGGAGCACTGGGGTGGGCTGGCGGCCAAGGAGGCTCTGGGTCATGTGTGTCCCAATGAGAGGTCTTGGAATGGCACATACCTTGAGGCCCTGAAGGTTGGCAGTTGCCATGGTCCTGGGAGAGTCAGCTTTGACCATGTAGGACTTTGTGTGGATCCTGCCAGAACTTGGCCTGAGGAATAGGCTGGGAGCCTTTGATAGCTCTAACATCCAGTTGTGAGCTTTGATGATCTACCTAGAAGCTCATGTCCTTTTCATTGCTTCCTGTTGTCTCTCCCCGTACCATCCCAGCCTTCCAGAAGCAGAAACTCAGAAAATGGTAATGCCGTCTGTGCAGCCTGAGGTCAACCTCAGAGGCAGTGCAGTGTGCTGATTAGGAGTGAAGACTCAAGCCAGACTTGTGGGGTTTGAATTCTAACTCTGCCTTTTATAGGTGTAAGAATGTAGGTTCTTTCTGCCTCACTTTCCCCATCTCTAAAATAGGCTTGAAGATTACATGGAAAGTACCGAGAAGAGCGCCTGGTTATTATCATTGTGAGTTGGGAGGTGGGGGAGGACCCCATTAAGGCCTGTAGCATCACTGGTCCCCATTAAGGCTTTCCTGGGGGCTGCCTATAGCAAGAGTGTGCAGCCCTGTGGTATCTGAGCCATCACTGGCCGCAGGTGTTTCCCTCCACTTGCTTCCCTTCTGGCCCTGCCTGAACCAAGCCCTGTTTTCCTCCCCCTCTAACTGATGGCCGCAGGGGAAGCTCAGGGTAGTTTCGGACCTTGCATCTGAGCCTACATGGAAGAGCAACTTCCTTCCTCCCATGGACTGCACTCACCTCCAGCACAGAGCCTCCCAGGACTGGCCCCACTGCCTTGCCCTCAGGGGCTTCCTAGGAGGGATGTGGGTCTCCTGAGGGCATGAAACTGCCCTCATGAAACTGCCACCATTTAGGTGGGGTTGGGAGGGGTGGGAAGTGAAGCTTGAGAAGTGAAAGAAGGCCTGCCTGCATGGGAAGGGAATCCCAATGTTCTAGCAAGATAGTTCTCTGGACAGAAATTCCCAGAGTCATTGTGTTGTGGCACCTTAGCTTCCTGGAACAACATGGGATTTTTTTTTTTTTTTTTTTGATACAGAGTCTCACTGTGTTGTCTGGGCTAGAGTGCCGTGGCATCAGTCTAGCTCACAGCAACCTCAGACTCCTGGGCTCAAGCAATCCTTCTGCCTCAGCCCTCCAATAGCTGGGACTACAGGCATGTACCACCATGCCCAGCTAATTTTTTCTATATATTTTTATTTTATTTTATTTTATTTTGAGACAGAGTCTCACTGTGTTGCCCAGGCTAGAGTGCCGTGGTGTCAGCCTAGCTCACAGCAACCTCAAACTCCTGGGCTCAAGCAATCCTCCTGCTTCAGCCTCCCGAGTAGCTGGGACTACAGGCATGTGCCACCGTGCCCGGCTAAGTTTTTCTATATATTTTTAGTTGGCCAATTAATTTCTTTCTATTTTTAGTAGAGACTGGGTCTCACTCTTGCTCTGACCTTGAGCGATTCACCCGCCTCGGCCTCCCAAAGTGCTAGGATTATAGGCGTGAGCCACCGCGCCCGGCCTCTGTATGTTTTTAGTTGGGCAATTAATTTCTCTCTTTTTAGTAGAGACGGGGTCTCGCTCTTGCTTAGGCTGGTTTCGAACTCCTGACCTTGAGCGATACTCCCACCTTGGCCTCCCAGAGTGCTAGGATTATAGGCGTGAGCCACCGCGCCTGGCCAACATGGGAGTTTTTGACAAAACCAAGGGCATCTGGTTTTGCCTCCAGCCTGTTTTAGACCTATATCTCTTCACCCCTCTCAACTGCTCACACTGCCCTCTGTCCCCTGGGGAATAGGTCAGCAGGCTCAGAGAGCAGCAGGTGAGTTACTCTGAAGGCCAGCTCCCTTCCTTGTCACTAGTTCCCTTGGAGGGGCAGTTCCCTGTCCTGACAAGTCACCTTGCCTGGCCTGTGCTGGGACTGCGGCCCCAGGCTCTTTCATCAAGCATGAGGGCTCTTATATGTGTTTTTCTCCCAAATCCCGCTTACGAAACCATCCACTAATCTTAAAACTTTCCCCAGCTTTCACTCTTGCTTATGACCTCCTCCTCTTTACTCCACTCTAAATTTTTGTCCCTGGGCTGTCCTGTGTCACATTACTCAGAATGGTTGTATTTATCACGGGAGAAAGAGGCACTGTCTGCAGAGCTGCTGGTTCTTCCTGCTGCAGGCTTTGCCCAGGCTCTTGTCCGTCCCAAAGCTGAGCGAGAAGGTACTGGAAGGGGCCTAGGCCATGGCAGGTCAGGTGGGGGAGTGGGGGGCCCTGTTGTGCCCAGCAGAGGGTTGGTGAGCCTATCCTAGCCCAGAGTTTAAGCATGGCTCCTGTGATTGTTTGAAATGGGTTGGGGAGTGGCGTTCTGAACAAGTACCCATGCCAATTCCCTGCCTCTAATCCTAGTATTTCCCACCGCACTGAGCTACCATCCCAGCCCTCTTTCACCCGAGGTTCTTCTCTCCCTTGATAGTTACCCCTTTCATCTGCTGCTGTAGGATTTTGGGGTCAAGCTGTGCCAAGTTACCTGCTGGGGTAGGGTAGGGGGAGAGCCTGGAACATCTGATTAGTTACTGGCTGGGAAACCATTCTTGGCCATCCCGGGAAGAAGAGATCAGAGGCTAGAAGAGCAGGTTTAAAGTTAGCGTCAAGGTGGGGCTGGCCCAAGTAATGAGATCCACGCAGTCATGTCAGGATGCAGGAGTGTACCTCTGAGCGGGGAGCCCCTTACCCTAGCCCAGGTCCTGGGTGCCAGGAGAGCTAGGGGGGTGTGTGCAGGCCAGGTGGGCAGACCTAAGTTCAGAGGGGCCTGAGTCAGCTGGGAAGCTGAGTGGTCTCCAGATCTCTGGTGACTCAGACCCAGTGCCCATGCTGCCCTGCCCCAGGCCACAGCCCCTCCTTGATATGTGTCTCTGGAGCCTAAGTCTGTTCTCTCCTCACCTAAGATGGGGGGCAATATAGGATAAAATGAGGGTATAAGAGGCTGTGCCCCTTTCATTCCACTCTTTTTCTTTCTTTTTTTTTTTTGAGACAGTTTCACTCTGTCACCCAGGCTAGAGTGCTGTGGCATCAGTCTAGCTCACAGCAACCTCAAACTCCTGGGCTCAAGCGATCCTCCTGCCTCAGCCTCCCAAGTAGCTGAGACTACAGGCATGCACCACCATGCCCGGCTGATTTTTTCTATTTTTAGTACGCACAGGGTTTTGCTGAGGCCAGTCTTGAACTCATGACCTCAAGCAATCTTCCTGCCTCGGCCTTCCAGAGTGCTAGGATTACAGACCCATCCTGCCCAGCCTCATTCCACGTCTTTTCAAGCCTGACCCTCAGTGCTGGTTCTGAGCTCCTTCCCCTTTAATTAATCCCTGTGTAGCCCCAGGGAAACTGGCAGCTCACAGTTACTCTCCTAGGCTGTATGTGGGAGTTTTGTTCTCTTGGGGTTATATGTGGGATTATTGTCCTTGTAGGCTTTCTTGGCTTCCTGGCTTGGTGCTCAGGGTAGAGGTGAAGACCTAACCTGCCAGACAGGCACGGCTACCTGGAGACTGGCAAGGGCTGGGACAGAGTGACTTTTCTTCAGGTAGGAGGGGTACTCAAAGCAGGAGGGACTGTCCAGAAGCCTGGCTCTGTGTCAGAAATGACAGCTACCCTTTGCGGAGCATTTGGTGTATTCTAGGTAGTGTGTATTTATTAGGTTAATTAGCTCATTCATCCTCACAATAACCTTCTGTGGTAGTTACTTTTATTATCCTCACTTTACCTATAAGGAGAGAGAGGCAAGAGCAGTTAGGGGTACCAAGCCTTAGATCCCACAGGCGGGGAGCATCAGGCAGGATTGCAACCCAGGCAGTTAGGATCTGGAGCCCCTGAGCTCAACCAACTCAACATGTTTAAGCTGTGAGTCATGGTTTATTGTTAGGTTGGCTCAGGAGGGAAAAACCTGCATTAACTCTACATGAATTCAGGTTTCCTTAGGTTCACTGGTTTGGCAAATTTACTGAACATCTTCTAAATACAAGGTACCAAGAGAATTAATACCTATTCCTTCAACAAGCATTTTTTTTTTTTTCAGTTACACAGATACAAAGACCTTTTTTTTTTTTTTTTTTAAATAGCGACAGGGTCTTGCACTGTCTCCCAGGCTGGAGTGCAGTGGCACAACCATAGCTTACTTTAACTTTCAAGTCCTGGGCTCAACAAGCATTTTTAAGATAAAATTTTTTATTTTTATAAAAGTTATACATGCTTATTAGTAAAAACTTTTAGAATATACAGGAAAAAAAAGGCACATGATATCACCATCCAGAGATGATTGTTACTAAGTTTTTTGTATATATATATATTTTTTTTTTTTTTGAGACAGAGTCTCACTTTATTGCCCAGGCTAGAGTGAGTTCTGTGGCGTCAGCCTAGCTCACAGCAACCTCAAACTCCTGGGCTCAAGCAATCCTGCTGCCTCAGCCTCCCAAGTAGCTGGGACTACAGGCATGTGCCATCATGCCCGGCTAATTTTTTCTATATATATTTTAGTTGGCCAATTAATTTCTTTCTGTTTATAGTAGAGATGGGGTCTCGCTCTTGCTCAGGCTGGTCTCAAACTCCTGAGCTCAAATGATCCGCCCACCTCGGCCTCCCAAAGAGCTAGGATTACAGGCTTGAGCCACCGCGCCTGGCCAGTTTTTTGTATATTTACATGTACGTATGCCTTTGCAAAATCAAAGTCATGTTAAATATTCAATTTTGAATCTTTTTTCTCAATATTGTATTAAACATTCTTACTTGTTGGCTACTAGTGCTGGCCTTCGGATGAGTTGTAGCAGGGCAGAGTGCTAACTGGGACCACAGACAAGCGAGGCCACGGAGGTGGGCAGACAGCTCTGGAGGTGGGGTGTTTAGGAAAGTCCTCATGGAGGAGGGGCTGGGTTTTGAAACAGGAGTATGGCCTCACAGACGTGGGAGGGAACAAAGGTCACAGGTGGGAAGGGTGTCCCAGGTGGCACAAACTGCAATGTAGAGATCTGGAGGACAGGATCTGAGGCAGAGAGGGCTTGTGAAGGGCTTTGCCAGCCCTCCCTAGGGGTTTGAGCTTTACTCTGTAGATGCTGAAGATCCACTAATGGGCTGTAAGTGGAGAGAAACATCACATTTGCGTTTTAGAAAGATTGCTGTCTACATACAGACCCTTTTATATCAGCAAATTGGGAGGGAACAAGGCAAAGCTGGGAGACAGTTGTTGAGAAGTCGTCCTTGTGAGACATGATGAGGGCTTGAACCAGAAGAGCAGCAATAAGAATAGAGGAATGGAGAGGAGGAGATGGATTCCAAAGATATTTAAGAGGTAGAAAGGGCAGGACTTAGTGGCCGACCTGGTGGCTTTGCCAAGTGACTTGCCTTGGCACATGGGAAGTTTGTGGGCATGCCTTAACCAGCGCCCTGAGCCTCACTTGTGCAGCTGGGCAGGCTCACCTCAGCCTCTGCCCTGGATGTGACAAGAAAATGCCTGGCAAGTCTGAGCCCAGGAGGAGGACGAGAGACAGGCGAGCAGAGCCACCCCAGCTGCACTGCCCTAGCCGGGAGCCCCAGATGACTCACAGTCTCATGGTCAAGGCCGGCCAAGATGTACCAACCCACAGATATGCGAGCTGTAATAATAGTACATGACAGGTGATTTAGGCCACAGAGTTTGGGGATGATTTGTTACGTGGCAATTGCTAACGGCCTAAGAAACGTCTTCATTCTTGTATGGACTGCTTACTGTGTGTGTGGGGAAGGCTTATATGCTCATGTTGGGGATACAGTGCCGGACCAGACAGGCAAGGCCCCTACTCTCACTCACTTGAGAGTGGGGATGTGGCAGAGGGAGCTAAGTGACTCCAGAGCCTCTGGCTGCTGCTGCTGCTTCTTTTTTCTTTGTTTCTTTGTGAGTTTTATAGAGACAGGGTCTTGCTCTGTTGCCCAGGCTGGAGTGCCGTGGTGTGTTCATATCTCACTGCAGCCTCCAACTCCTGGACTCAAGCTTTCCTCCCACCTTGGCCTTCCAAATAGTTAGGACTACACGCGCGTGCCACTGTGTGCCCAGCCCACCTCCAGCTTTTAACTGGGTGTACGGTGGTGCCATTAATCAGGATGGGGTCTTAGGAGGGATATAGGTTTTGGGGAAAAGACAATGAGTTTGATTTAGGAGAGGAGTTTGGGGTGCCTGTGGGACATTTAGGTGGAAGTGTTTAGGAAGGAGCAAGATATTTAATATATAGGTGCAGAACACAGGAAAGAGGTTTGGCCGGGGACTGAAAGTTCTCTATGCAATTCAATAGAAAATCTGTACCGAAGAGGAAGACGCAGAGTAAGTGCTATGAAAATTCAGAGGAAGAGAGGACTTGGGGCTGAGGGGATGAAAGAGGTTTTGTTCTGAAGGTAGCCTGTAAGCTGGGTTTGTACCTGTGGAAGTGAGAGGACAAAGGCACACCACACAGAAAGAATAGGATCTGCAAAGGCATGGGGGTAAGGCAAGGGGAGCAGGATTGTGAGAGAGAATAAGGCTGGAAAAATAGATTGGGGCAAGGTCATGAACAGCCTTGAATGCCAGGCCAAAGACGTTGTAGTGTTTTCTTAGGAAATGGGGAGCTGGTGGATGTTTTTGAGCAGGGGAATGACATTAGGCACACATGTCCAGGAGATGGGTTGCAGTATGCAGTGGAATGAGTTTTGAAGTAGAAAACAAGAGATACTGGTCCTCGTCTCAGCTCTTCCATTTACTGGCCCCGGAATATGAGGCAAATGATGTCCCCTCTCCGAGCCCCAATTGTGTCATCTAAAAAAAAAATAGAAGTAAAACTATCTGACCTGCACATGAGTCGTAATTATATAAGAACCCTTGGCAAAATGTGAATGGAAGACACCAGGCAATGCACAGTGGGGGGAGGTACAGTAACCAGGCCTGCTTTAGCTGAAAGATGAGGCTGGGTTCCCAGACACGCAGGCGTCCTGCAGATGTCGTCTCCTTAACCTCTGTCTCTTCTCCCACCTTGAAGAGGGCATTGACAGAGATGTCAAGTTAGGTGTCCCCTGGCAGCTGGCAGAGCTGGGATTCATGTCCTCAAGCCCTGCCTTCCCATTCTTGATGCAGCCCGGAGCTCTCCCAAGCCACCCTGCACGCAAATAGGGTATGTCATTTAGAGAGGGCCTGCTCAGGAGAGGCCCTTGCCAAAGTTGCAAAACACAGGGCTGCACAAGAGTTGCTGCCCTCAGGAGTTCACGCAGGCTAGTTGGATCAAAAGTTAACAGGGTGCCATTTGATAATGGGCCAAACGAGTGGTCCACGCAGTCACTGGTAGAGGGCGAGGAGGACATAGAGATGCCTGCGGGCCAGCCTGGTCTTCGGGGAAGCAGGATGGGACCTGGGCCGTGAAGACTGGCGGGGTTTGAGGGTGGGCAGGACATAGAGGGGAGGACTCTTTCTTCTGCCAATTCATTGGTTTCCCCTCAACACTGAAACTAAACACCAAAACCCCATTTAATGTGACATAGACAAATGTGACCACAATGAGATACCACTTCATACCCATTAGGGTGGCTATTATAAAACAAACAGAAAATCACAAGTGTTGGCAAGGATGTGGGGAAACCGGAACCCTTTGTACATTGCTGATGGGAATGTAAAATGGTGCCACCACTGTGGAACCACCAACAGCATGGTGGCTCCTCAAAAAGTTAACCGTGGAATTACCGTATGCTCCAGCATATCCATTTCTGGGTTTGTACCCAAAAGAACTGAAAGCATTGGTATACCTGTGTTCATAGTAGCCTTATTCACAGTAGCCAAAAGGTGGAAGCAACCCAGGTGTCCAGCAGATGAGTGGATAAAAAAATGTGATCTATACACGGAATACGAGTCAGCCTCAAGAAGGAAGGAAATTCTGACACACTACAATATGGATGAACCTTAAAGGCACCATGCTAAGTGAAGTAAGCCAGTCACGAAAGGACAGTATTTGTATGATTCCACTTGTGTGAGGCACACTAGTGCCTCACTCTAGCTGTGAGGCAGCTAGAGTAGTGAAATTCTTAGAGACAGAAAGTGGAATGGTGGTTGCCAGGGGCTAAGGGTGGGGGAATGGGGAGTTGGTGTTTAATGAGCACAGAGTTTTAGTTTGGGATGATGATAACCTTCTAGAAATGGATGGTGGCGATGGTTACACAAAATTGTGAATATACTTAATACCACTGGATTGGTACATTTAAAATGGTTAAAATGCATGCACACGTGAATACAAATGTGATAGGTTATGTAGAAAGATCTCAGAAATGTGAGTAACATGTTGCAGGTCAATGAAAAAAACAAAGAATGAAAAAAATTTTAAATAAGGTAAAAAAAGAAAAGAAAGAAATGTGAGTGACATGGAATTGTTTGAGAGGAAATGAGGGAAGAGATGGGGTCCCCAGTGGATGGGCCTGGTGAGAAATCTGCCGGCAGCCTAGACATGGAGGTGGCTGATGGCCCAAGACAGCCAACGCTGCAGTTGACCACAGATCATCCAAAGAAGTTATAGAGAGTGTAGTAGACACCTCCCTAGGGATCGGAGAAAGTAGAGGCAGGTTTGAAATCCCCTCCAGCCCGGTCACACCAGAGGCGTGGGCTGCGCATTGTGGCAGCAGCGGTGGCTCTCCCCTCACCCGTGTCTCTGTGTCCCCAGCAGCCAGCCCCAGTCTGCACCATGGCTTCTGCCGAGCCCCTGACGGCACTGTCCCGCTGGTACCTGTACGCCATCCACGGCTACTTCTGCGAGGTGATGTTCACGGCGGCCTGGGAGTTCGTGGTGAACTTGAACTGGAAGTTCCCGGGGGTCACGAGCGTGTGGGCCCTCTTCATCTACGGCACCTCCATCCTCATCGTGGAGCGCATGTACCTGCGCCTGCGGGGCCGCTGCCCGCTGCTGCTGCGCTGCCTCATCTACACGCTCTGGACCTACCTGTGGGAGTTCACCACTGGCTTCATCCTGCGCCAGTTCAACGCCTGCCCCTGGGACTACTCCCAGTTCGACTTTGACTTCATGGGGCTCATCACCCTGGAGTACGCCGTGCCCTGGTTCTGCGGGGCCCTCATCATGGAGCAGTTCATCATCCGCAACACCCTCCGCCTCCGCTTCGACAAGGACGCAGAGCCGGGGGAGCCCAGCGGCCCCCTGGCCCTGGCCAACGGCCACGTCAAGACTGACTGAGTGGGGAGGCTGGTGGGGGGCCTGGGGGTCTCTCGTGGAACTCATGGACAAAGAGACCAAGCTGGTGGGGCTGCCCCTCCTATGCAGCACAAGCCCGGCCTGGCCCTGCCTCAGCCATGTGAGGCACCCTCAGCCCCACGCCCTCCAGAGTGGGCTGGTGTTGGGGGTCGTGGCCAGGTGTTGGGGGGGTGTCAAGGCAGCAGAAGGACATTGGGAAGAGTGATGGATCTTGGCCCAGCTCGGAGGCTGGCGGCAGGAGACCTGTGCCTGACTGGACTACACGGTTGACTGTGGAAGCAGCAGGCCCTGTCCTGGCTAAGGGACGTTGAGAACGGGGCCACGGGTGGGAGGTCAGGCCTGACCTTCTCCCGCTCACTGGGATTTAGCTGGGCTTTGGCTGGTTCCATTAGGCAATATTCAGGTGCTTGCTTGCAACCAATACCTCCCCGGGGCCTCTGAGCTGCAGCCTGAGCAAGACTGGGCAGCAGGGAGGCTGCTTGGCAGCAGGGCTGGTCTGCAAGGGCTGGGAGACTGTCCTGTGGCTCCTCCCCACGCTGCTCCCTTGGCCTTTTGGGGGCCCCCGTGGTGCTGGATTCCCACCAACCTTGGGCTTTTGGAGGTTTCAATCCCCCTGCGTTCGGTGGCGTTTCCCCTTTTCTCTTGTTTTCAAGGCCTTTACCACTAGCGGCCCTTTGTCCATGGCGGCCACCACACCCACCCCATCCCTGAGTCCCTGGCTGACACCACAGCTGCCAGGCAGGCCCTACCTGTCCCGCAGCCTTTTGTCCACCGCTCCTGCTGGCCTGTTGCCGGGGGCGTTCCTGAGATATGCCTCCCCACCCCCTCCGGTCCGGTGGGCCCTGCTGAAAACAAATGACACCCTCCGGTCAAGCTGAGAGGGGCCCTGTGGATCCACAGTGGGGGCCTAGAGGTAAGTCAGCTAAGTGGAGAAGGGCAGAGTCCTAGGTCATCTATGCTCTGACTTGTTTATTTTCTAGCCAACTGGGCAGTCTAATTTCTAGGGGATGGAGGAGGCGGCTACAGCATTGAGACTCATGGAGAGCGAGTGAGGAAGAAAGGACCCTGCAGCCTTGGAAGGCTCTTGGAGCATCCTTTGTGGGAATGGGTCAGTTCTGGTTCTGCCCCAGCCCCAGCTCTGTTGCAGAACCTTCTCAGGGCTGCCCTCTCCCCAACTCCTCCCAACGAGGCTGGCTCTTTGAGCTTGCTCCTTAAGCAGTATTAACCCTGCCACACTCATGGGCCTTGTCATCTTGGTTGCCCCTCTTGCCCCTATGACAGGTCCATTGCTGGCAGTGGACAGGTGAATCTTCACTCCAGCACACTTCTGGCTCTGCCCCCAACTCTGAGGGGAGGCGTCCATCGGAAAGTGGCCCATCCCATGGTACCTGGTCTCTTCTTGACCACACTAGGATTCTTAGATAGAAATTAGCTTTTCCCTTTTTATAGGTCATTAAAAAGTGACAATACGATCTGTGGAGAGAATCTCTTCCTTGCTGCCTGTTCCACCAAGCCCGTGCAGACAGCACTGCCGGGGCACAGGCCGGGGCGGGGTGGGCAGCAGTGGCATCCTAGGTCAGGAGAAAGACTTGGAGACTCTGCCTTTGGCAGGATTTTTCTGCAGTTGGCCCTGTCTAGGGAAGAATGGAGGGCACTCCCCGCCTTTTCCCTGGGTAGGCCCCTCTAATCCAGGGGTGAACTACATTCTGCAGGGACCAGCCCTGCCTTTGGTTTCGTTATGGCCCCAGTTCCCAGGCGTTGGGGGCTACAGGGAATCAGGCTCCCGGTGGGGGTGGTTTGCTCCCCTTCTACGGGTGGAGAGGATTCCAGAGGGAGAATATTGTCTGGCTTTCCTGTTCCCTCTGGGCCATCGTTTCCTTGGTCCCCTCCCTCAGTTTCATATTATCTAGGTGTGTGGACCCCAAGGCCACACTGTCTACCTTCATACTCCCCTTCTACAACTGAATCCAGTGGCCAGCTTGTTGATGTCTCCCAGCATAAGGTCTCCATAATTCTCAGCCAGAGCAAGCCCCCTCGAGTGGCTCACCGGATTTTGCCGCTCCAGACGTTGCCTTGTGGGCATTTCCTGGTACCATTTTCTCTCTTGGCCCTGTAAGCTCCCAAGTGCAGGAGGTCCTGGGGTGAGCCTGTGTGCCTGGCACATGCAGCATGGTTTCTGCTACATCTAGTGCCCCCTTGCTCCTATTGCCCCTCACAGGGCACTGAGTCCCCAACAACGGGAGGCAACAACCTGTGGCCTGACCACAGGATCTGCAGGTTCAGATCTCATCAGCCATCTCAGACTTCAACTTTCACTTTTTTGGGTATCTTCAGGCCCCCAATCCCTTAGTGCCCAGGGACTCAAAGTTTGGAGTAATCCCAGCCCTGCTAAGCAGTAGGGGTGCTGGTGGGCTGTCCTTGCACCTAATATCCTGGGCCTCTCTCTGCTGGACATGGCAGCATCTCTGAGTTACTGGTTGCAAAGTGCTGCCCTGCATGGTTGAACCACTTCCAATGTCTGCTAGGCATCCTGTCCCCTGTCCCCTCTTTGATGCCAGTGAGTCACAATGGCCTATGCTTATTCACAGCAATAATACCTAAGGTGTGCCCATGAAGCCCTTTTGTCCTGGTCCCTTGCTCTGAATGGGTCTCCTAGGGAGGCGGGCAGCTGCTGAGTGGGTCAGTTCATGATAACCTGCATTTACGAAGCTCTGGGCTCTGCAGACATCACTTGGGGGTGAAGACAGGTGAGAGGCCCAGCCCTAGACACGCTATGGCAGCGAGAGTGCCTTCTACCCTGAGGCCACCCCAGACCTGGAGGAGCTGCAGGCCCTGACTCTGCAAAAGGGCCTTTGAAGCAGAGGTGGGACTGTCTCCCAGCTGGGCAGCTCCCGAGAAGGACACGTGGTCAGTTTGTGTGCCCATTGCCTGCTCTGTGTCTTCGTTGGTCTCTCTGTCTCTTCCTTCTCACATTCGTGCACATAAAAATATACTGGTGTTTGTGTCCCAGGACTGGCTCTGTTTCTTCTGTTTTGTGTGCCTTTTTTCTTTGAGACTGGTCTCTGTTGCCTGGCTAGAGTGCAGTGGCATCGGCCTAGCAACCTTAACCTCCTGGGCTCAAGTAATCCTCCTGCCTCAGCCTCCTGAGTAGCTGGGACTACAGGTGCACATCACCACACCTGGCTAATTTTTCTATTTTTTGTAGAGATGGGGTCTCACTATTGTACAGGCTGGTCTTGAACTTTTGGCCTTAATCAAATCCTCCTGCCTTGGCCTTCTATAGCATGCTGGGATTACAGGCATGAGCTACAGTGCCCGGCCTGTTTCTTTTGTTTTGGAGCCCCTTTCCCAGGGGCTGCTGGGCCAGGACCTTCCTGAACCAAGAGGGCTGCTGGGTGGGGCTGCCCTGGGGAAGGGCAGGTGGCACTCCCTGCCAGTCCTATTTTTGGACCCTCTCTGATAACCTGAATCCACCCTCTTACCCCCAACACTTGGGTAGCATAATGTGATCCAGGCCTAGTTTGGTCTTAGCCCTTGAGGCAGATGGTGAGTCCTAGACAGTATTGAAATTGGCCGCATCTCTCCATGAGACGAGCTCCTCTCAAACACATCAGCCATGGCCTGGGATGTCTCATGGTGCAGGAGAGCCTGGCGAAGGTGGGGCTGAGGGTACCCTAAAGAGCTAGAAGGCCAGAGCCCCTTGCTTCGAGTTAAGTCAAAAGTCATGCTTTGAAGACACAGAGCTCTGCCCTGCTCTCCGCACCCCCACTTTCCCTGAGGAGTGCACTTGGGGCGAGTAAGCCCTGCTTTGTGTACCGCTGCTCCATGCAACTTCCCTGGCCTCCCCCCACCACATCCCTGCCCACTTTCCTACTTCAGGCGGAGGATGAAGGGTTCAAACGTTGCCCAGTTCAGCTAAACCCAAACGGCCAGGGCCTCCTGCCACAGCCAGGCTACGGAACACCCACGGTTTTCTGGATGGAGTGGGCAGTGTGCTTTCTTAATCACTGGGAGGGCCTTCTGCCTCCCTCACTTACTTAAAGGTATTTGCTTCTTTGACTGAAAGCTTCTCCGTTTATGAAAATGAGCTAGCATAAAGCCCCAGCAGTCATTTACATGTCGATATAAACAAATTTACAAGGCGGTTCCCTTAGAGCAGGATGTTGTAGAAAGAAAGAGGCAAGCAGAAAGAAACAGGGTCACTTTCTGGAGCTTCGGACAGGAGGCAAGAGGCAGGGCCCTGAGCAGGAAGACTGAAGGGACCCAAGACTCTTCTAACTGGCAGGTCCCACTGCACCCTACTCAATGGGTACCCTGCTTTCCAGATGCTTTCCTTCCTCATCTCCTCTGCCCCTTCCTCACCCAATCCAAAGGGACCCTCTAGTGACACTGCATTGACAGAAATGAGTCAGGAGAGCTAATGCCAAGGACTTTGGCCACATCTTCTGAGATCTGCCCAGCCTCTGCAGCACTCTAATGCTTAAATATGGCTCCATATGGCCATAACCTTGCCTTGTCTTCCCAGGGTACCTCTCTCAGAAGGGTGCGCCGTCCACACTGCCCCCTGGTTCAGCCAAGGAAGGAAACAGGTACAGGAAAAGGGAGCGGCTGATTCATTGTATGGCAGGTTAGAGGAGCCAGGTCTTAAAAATTGAAACAGCAGGCCGGGCGCGGTGGCTCACGCCTGTAATCCTAGCTCTCTGGGAGGCCGAGGTGGGCGGATCGCTTGAGCTCAGGAGTTCGAGACCAGCCTGAGCAAGAGCGAGACCCCATCTCTACTATAAATAGAAAGAAATTAATTGGCCAACTAATATATATAGAAAAAATTAGCCAGGCATGGTGGCGCGTGCCTGTAGTCCCAGCTACTTGGGAGGCTGAGGCAGCAGGATTGCTTGAGCCCAGGAGTTTGAGGTTGCTGTGAGCTAGGCTGACGCCATGGCACTCATTCTAGCCTGGGCAACAAAGTGAGACTCTGTCTCAAAAAAAAAAAAAAAAAAATTGAAACAGCAGCTGGGGTTCCTTCCGTGGCTAGCACACGACCACTAGTACTGCAGCTGCAGCCAGGCACCGGGCTGAGCACCCTCCCTGCATTCTCTCATCTTCCCCGTTTGAGGTGGCCACCATTATTGCCCTATTTTACAGAGATGCTCTGTTGGCAAACAGTCTGCACCCCTGGATTTACATTTCTCTGCAAATCACTCTTTTGTTTCATCATAAGCAGAGACTGTCGGGGGGCAGGATTTGCATTTGAGATCCAGAATACCTTTAAGAGTCCAGCCCATGTGAGTGCTATTTGCAAAGTTAAATTAAAATGTTTGGGAATGGGAGGGTCGGAGGGGAGATTTTCTGTTTGATCCTATTTCCTTCTCTTGGGTTGAAGCCTGGGCCCCTGGCTATAGGTTTCAGGTTTGAAACTTTTCTCCAGATGAAAGCTTTCCCCTCATAGCAAGGTAAGAACCTTCTGCAAACTCAGATGAGCCTGAGAACTGACCTGCTGCTGCAGTGACTCAGGGACCAGGCTAGGTCCTGGGAGGCTGACAGCCAACCAGGGACAAAGACATTGAGGAAAGCCCAGAACGTTACTATGCCGAGCAGTCTTCCAAGGAGCAGCTCTGACAGAGGACCCTGACTCACCCCCAGGGAAGAGATAGTGTCTACTTGAAGGTCGATTACTGTGCTTCCAGAGGTGGGCTGAATTCTCACTGACCAGAAATGCAGATGTCACTGTACCCTGAGTACACTGTGGAACGATGTCAGCACGCAGTGAGTGCTTTAAGAAACTCTTGATGAAGTTTTCTGATTTAATAAGCTCCACCAAATGGTGAGGGGTCCTAAGGGCGAAGTTTTTTAGAGTATGGGGTTTCCCAGAACATGGAACTTTCCGTGTCCAACCAGGCAAACCAGGACAAATTAGCACTCTACCTAGTGGAAGCTTAAAGCCTTCTTACTAATTGCAATACAGTTTAGTTCTTGCTTTGCAGAATGACCCCTCTTCCATTAGATATGGTATTGGTCGGTCCTCCTTTCTCCAGGCCAAGGATAGATTCCTGACCCAAACCAGAACAATCAGCCTCTTTCTCTTCAATTTGAACCTCGACACAAAACCTAAACAGACTGATAATTCTTGCTACCTAGACACTTGGAAGTGTTTGGGTAGCTGTTGTTTTCTCAGCTTGTTCTTCAGTCTTTCCTTTGACTCCACGAGGTGCCCCCACAGCTTTCCAATAAATCCTTTTTATTTTTTATTTATTTATTTTTGAGACAGAGTCTTACTCTGTTGCCTGGGCTAGAGTGCTGTGGCATCAGCCTAGCTCACAGCAACCTCAAACTCCTAGGCTCATGCAATCCTTCTACCTCAGCACCACCACCCCCCCCCCACCCCCCCACCCCCCGTCCCCCCGAGTAGCTGGGACTACAGGCATGTACCACCATGCCTGGCTAATTTTTTCTATATATTTTTATTTCATTTTATTTTTGAGACAGAGTCTCACTGTGTTGTCTGGGCTAGAGTGCCGTGGCATCAGCCTAGCTCACAGCAACCTCAAACTCCTGGGCTCAAGCAATCCTTCTGCCTCAGCCTCCCAGGTAGCTGGGACCACAGGCATGCGCCACCATGCCCGGCTAATTTTTTCTATATATTTTTAGTTGTCCAGCTAGTTTCTTTCTATTTTTTAGTAGAGACTGGGTCTCGCTCTTGCTCAGGCTGGTCTCAAACTCCTGAGCTCAAACGATCCACCTGCCTTAGCCTCCCAGAGTACTAGCATTACAGGTGCGAGCCACTGCGCCCAGCCAATAAATCCTTTTTTTAAAAAAATCAGGATCTTGCTCTGTTGCCCAGGCTAGAATGCAGTGGTGAGATCATAGGTCATTGCAGCCTCCAACTCTTGGGTTCAAGCAGTCTTCCCACCTTAGCATCTTGAGTAGCTAGAACTATAGGCGTGAGCCAACATGCCTGGCCATCATTTTTGTTTATGTTAGCTGGTTTTGTTGTTTGTAACCAACACCTCTCCCCACTCTCTATATAACAAGGACAACCTTCACTATGTGGCAGTCTGGATTCCTGCTATAAACCTGACTTTAAAAAATTCTTTTTCTCTGTGTCGCTCAGGCTGGAACACAGTGGTGTCATCATAGCTCACTGTGGCCCCCAACTCCTGGGCTCAAGCAATTCTCCTGCCTTAGCTTCCCGAGTGGCTGGGACTACAGGTGCACACCACACCACCTGACTTCTTTTTAAACATCTGACCATCACCTGTGATTGTATCTTTAAGCCCTCATGCTCCCCCTGCCTAATCTTCATGAACAGCTGCTCATGCTTTGAGCTAATATCTCCCATCTAACCTCCACCCCACCTTCAGAGACCTCGCCTGTTACAGACTATGCTCAGCCCCTCCTTCACCTACTCCTGAGTCTTAGCTTGGCTCTGTTGATGGCTGGAGGAAGCTCCAATGCAGGGGTGCCCCAAGCTAAGCCTTTCTTTTTATAAACTATAAAGCACCCAGAAATGCATATCATGACCTTTCTAATTTTATGAATACTCCAGGATGCTGACCAGATCCACTGGGGTTAATCAGATTTAGCTACTGTCCTTTTCTGCCATAGGGTCCCCAGGAGTTCCTTGCAGACAGGCAGTCAAGGACAGCCGGTGCCCAGCACCTGCCTGACTTGCCCACAGGGACAATCTGACCTGCCAAACTAAACCAAGGGTCAAGTCAGGAGGCAGAACCTTGCCTGGACCTCTTCAACACCAAAGGGCAAGCCTCTTCCTTGGATCCTTTTAGAAATGAAAACAAAATGACATTAGGTGTTCTTTTGCTGACTTTCACCGCTGATGTTCCCCCAGGGTCTTAGACCTGCTGACCAGCAGGACCAGATGGCATCTTTTGCAGGAATATCTCATTGTTTCTGCCTTTGCATGTGCTCAGAGCATCCTAAGAAATAACGATTGACATTGTGTATCCCTTGTTTTTATCCCTTCCTATAACTCTGCTGAAGGCAAGACACTCAATCCTGGGTTACATGTCATCCCCGTGAGATGACAGCTGACTTTGTTGTCCAGAAGGAGGGAGGATGAGAGTAAGCAAAAAGAAAGGGAAGAGGAAGGATCAGAAAATGGAAGAAGCCAGATTGTTCCATTTTCATAACTGTTTGCAACTAGCTCCTTTTTCAGTCTTTCTGGAATGTGGCCTCTTTCACTCCACATACTCCTGGGTGCTTCCTGATTGCCCAACAAAAGAGTCAACATCTTGGGCTTTGGAGTTGCAATACCAGGTCCTTGACTCACTTGATGTTATGTAACCTACCGTGTTTCCCTGAAAAGACAGGGTCTCATATATATTTATCCTCAAGAAGACACCCTAGGGCTTATTTTCAGGGGATGTGTTATTTTTTTTAAGTACAGTACTACAATCTACATTTATTCAAATATAGTTAAGTCGTCTTCTTCTGGAACATCATCATAGTAAAATGGCAGCCACAGCTTTCCTTCTTCCCCCTGGGGACACACAATACCTAAAGCAGAGCGTCCGGCTCATCACTTCACTGAGGAGACTTTCCCCTCAAAGCCTCAGCTTGCAGCACGCACAGTATGGCCAGGACCTGACAGGGGGAGCCGACCTTGTTGGTGGGGCTGCCTGTACCTTTCTGGTCACCTCTGGGATAGTAGCTGTCATGATGGGGAAGATGAGAAGGGCTGCTCGTCTTCTTTACTGCTCCCAGACGAAATGCATGGGTTGTGCAGATACGCTGCGTAGCCATGCCCATCACTGGGTCTTATTTTCAGGGTAGGACTTATGTTGCGCAAATGCTTAGAAATCCTGCTAGGGTTTATTTTATGGGTAGGGCTTATTTTCGGGGAAACACGGTATCTAAGCCTCAGTTTCCTGGAGATGAAATGAGACAATGATTGTGCCGAGCATGCCATCAAATCAATGTAAGATATTAGGAGAAACATTCTCCTTCATTAGTCTCATAAGTAAAATGCAAGCACATGCCACTCCAGCAAGCATTTCTGGATTTTCGATTGTGTGGCCATAATGGCCAAAATTCTGGGCTTTGGAATGGTCCTAATCTAGCCCGGACCATTCATTATTAATAGGAAGGCAAATTACTTAACCTCTCTACATACACTTTTTTTCATGTATTAAATGGGGATGATAAAACCTATTCTATAGGATTATTGTGAAGGTTAACTTAAATAAATAAAATAATATGTCTAATGTGCTTCGTACATTACCTTGCTCCTTTACCCACAACCCATGGGATTTTGCAAGACTTTGGATTCCAGAAAGAATAACATTTATGTGTTGTATATTTTGTAATTCCTGAGCCAGGTGTGTGTAATTCCTGAGCCAGGTGTCAGCACCTCATAACCAAATACTACTATTTCTACACCAAAACCTAAGAATGTTATACTCTGTGGGATAAATACTTAATTGCCCTACAATCATCTTATCTGGCAAGAAAGGCAGGACAGGTGTTATAATTCCCACTTTGGAGATAACAAACTGAGGATCAGGAGAGTGGGTTGTTGTCACATGGTCCATAATTTGCAGCACGAGGATCTGGCTCAGGGACTCCTCCCAGGACACCACAGAGTGTGACAGTCACAACCCTGTTATAATTTCCTTTACTAAATGAACTTCACAAAAAAAAAAGAGCTACCACACTTTTCTTCTTGTCTTTCTAAGTGTATGTATGTATATTTCTACATTATTTTCAGATTCTATTTTTTCCAGAAATAGGTACCTGATACACATCACATTTCTCTGTATTAAAATAGACTACATACTTGCTTTTTAAAATAACTATGGAGTCTTCCAGAATCTTAATATAACCCAGTTAGCTTAGCTCTCCCCCTTTTTTTGGGTATTTGCATGTTTGCAATTTTGCATTGTTCTAGCATAATGCTTCAGTCATTCACTTTAAACTCGCCTGGGGATGAGCAAGTACATTGACTTGAAATCACCTGTCCCTTGAGCCCCCAGCTGGCTGGCAGCCTTTGGGAAATTGTCTTTCCAGGCACTTCAACTATATAATTGTTGTTCTCAATCAGCTAATCAATTAGGGTTTATTGAGCGCATACGTGGGGAACAGCGTGATCTTTGGTGCTTGGAGACACAGAAGCATAAGCTGTGTCTCTGACCCTCAGGGAGCTTATGTGTAACCAGCGAGGCCTTTCAACTTTAAACCAAGCTGTGTTTGTGTGCAGCCAGTAAGGCCTTCTAAGCAGGGCTTTTCAAGATGGGCATCAGGGCGTGACGTGCCTGGTGAAAGCAAGAACTTTAAATAGGTCTCTAATCTATCCCTTGCCTGTGAAGGACATCAGTTCTGTTCAACAAGAAAGTACTAAAAAATGAAATAATGACTAGGGAAAGCAAGCTAAGGGGTTCCACAATGCCTTCCCTAATTCATCAGTTTTCTATCAGATGCTAATGGTTATGGTGAACCATTAAAAACCAATTCTGTATTTGTTTTTACTGTACCAGTAAATACTGTACCAGTTTCCTGACTCCTCGTGGTGGTGGTGGTGGGTGGTCACTGAAAGGACTAAAAGAAACCTGGGCAGCTGGTTCTATCTCGATTCCCCTTAAGTAAACTATTTAACTGCTCTCAGTTTCCACTTGCCCATCCATCAAATGGGAACAACGGGAATGCTCTCCTGGAATTCACAGGATTGTGACTAGTATCAACTGAAATCTTGACAAGTGCTTTAGAAAAAACAAAGTATTGCCCAAATGATCTGGTGGATGCTGGGAACCATGTCTCCTTCACTGCCATATCCTGCACCCAGCCTGCTGTGTGTCTGGTGCATAGTAGGAGCTCAATAAACATTTATTGATAGAACCAGGGAGAGCTGGCAGGTGTTATTATGAGGAACAGTGCACCACATGGGGCAGGAGGAGTGGGGGGCTCACCCCTCACTCTGGTTTCTTCCCAGAAATCCATCCTCCCATCTTGGATCCACTCTAATGGGTCCCTCATTCAGTGCAGCAAAGATCTGAAGCCTAGAGTTCACCCTGGGACAGAGGAGCAGAGGCAAGGGCTGTCCTCAGCCATCTCCTCAGGTTTCAAGGGCTGCAGGACTGGCTGCCACAACAGTTGGCCAGCTCCTCCTCCATTTCCCGCTCCTGGCTGCTGAGGCAGGGAACGTCAGGCCACAGGGATCAGCGGCCGACAGCAGCACTCTGAGCAGCAGAGAAGGACACCTGGCACCAGAGAGCAGCCATGCCCTCATCCACCGCCAGCCAGGCCTCAGGTGTTCTGTCATCTCTCAGCCCAGCCATTCTGCTGCTCCTGGACATTTGGTACCAACAAGAGACTCAGCCTACGCTAGGGAGTCCTTTCACAGTGGCTAGAGCCTGGCTCACTGGCTGGACTTTTCCAAAGAGATTTCCTGTTTTTCTTGGGCCAATGTCATCTTTCTCATTGTGAGCTCCCAGAGAGCAGGACAAGCTCTGAAGGTCCCTCCTGCAGCTGGGGGGCTGTGACAACCAGTTGCTTTCCAAAGTCTGTGATTGTTTTCCTTATGTATTTGTTTATCTCTTTATTTTCTGTCTTCTCCACCTGAATATAAGCACCACAGGTCAGGGAGCACGTCTAATTTTCACTGTTTTTTCATCTCAGCACTGGGAACTGTGCCTGACCCAAAGCAGAAGCTTAATTAATATTTGTTGAATGAATGAACAAACAAATGAACCCTTCTTCGATGTCATTATTATGATAAATGATAGTTATCATCAATAATTATAAATAAGTGATTGTTATAAATGAAGCAGAAATTTCTTTAGTCTCTCAGGATTAACATACACATGGTTCTACTTACCCCTTTATTATTAATTAGTTCAATTATTCCTTCAGCCCTGTTTTTGCTCTGTAGGAGAGATGAGAATTAGATAATCACATGATGAGTATGTCAGAACTACAAAATAGGAGTACATAGTTGTAGGAGCATCAGTAATGGGGGGTTCCACCTCGTCAGGGAGGTCAGGGAAGGCTGCCTGGAGGGAGTCACAATTGAGATCTAAAAGAAGAGAGTCGTTAACTGAAAGCCAAAGTGGAGAAGGAAGAACCCTGCAGACAGAGGGGATGGCCCCAGAAAGGCCTGGTCGTGGGAGGGAGCATGTGGGATGAGAAACCGAGGGGCAGTGGGGTGTGAGGAGGGTGAGGATGAGGGTGTGCAGGATGAGATGGGGCAGGGAAACCACAGCCAGAGCTGGCCAGCACCCTCGGAGAGGCCAGAGCAGCCTGAGACAGGCCAGGAACGTCTCAATGTGCTCATTGGGACCAGGGCAAGGTGTCTCTCAGGAGACGTTACCTCCTCCAGAAGACTGTTCCCACCCCCTAGCCTGGGTTAGGGCTCAGGGTTTCCCCTTATCATACAAATTTATTAAAGTCCACTTTAGACTGGGAGCAGTGGCTGGTCTAAACTTTGGGAGACCAAGGTGGGAGGATCCCTTGAGCCCAGAAGTTTAAGACCAGCCCCAGCAATACAGTGAGACTCCTTCTCTCCAAAAAATCAGCTACTGAGGAGGCCGAGGCAGGAGGATTGCTGGAGCCTAGGAGTTTGAGCCTGCAGTGAGCTGTGATGACACCACTGCACTCTAGCCCAGGCAACAGAGTGAAGCCCTGTCTCAAAAAAAGAAAAAGTCCACTTTAATGACATGTTTTCTTACTTTTCAGTTTCCGCCTCTCAATTTGTGAGCTCCTTGAAGGCAGAGACCTTGGCTTTTTGTCCTGTGCTGCCAGTGCCCAGTGGAGGGACATGATAGGTGCCCATTGATGTTTGATGAATGAATGAGTGAATGAATGAATGAGTGCACACAGATCGTAGAGTACATTGGACAGGTGTTTGAGTTTCACAGGAAGCCCCAGCTGACCTTTGCAGAAGGGTCCAGAAAGCTGGGGAAAAGGTCAGGGCACGCCATTAGTGCCACACAAAGGAGAAATGGATTTAAGGTGCCATCCTTAGAAGGAAGAAGGGATGACAGTTTCAAGGAGATTTTTTTCCCCAGTGGCTAAAATGGAATTTCACCAGGTAAAGCTGCATGGGCTTGTAAGGACAGAGAAGAATGCCAGCCGTGGATTTAGCACACGCTTGTGAATTATGTGCCAAGCATTGTTCTAACTGCTTTGCAAGCACTAAGCTATTTAAATGCTCATAACAATCGCACAAAGCATTTAACTATTACTATGTCTATTTTACAGGTAGGGAAACTGAGGAGCAGAGAGGTTAAGTACATCCCCTCCCTGCCCCCCAGGGTGTGTAGCCAGTAAGTGACAGAGCCAGGCTGTGAACCCAAGCAGCTTGGCTCTGGAAGCCAGGCTCTCCGCCCCCCCACCCCATGCTGCCCTCAAGCCAGCTCTTGCTCTCCTCCTGGTGCTAACTAAGGGCTTGATGTCTTTTTTTAAGGCTTTCCTGAGAGGCAGGTGTGATTCTCCCCCATTTTGCAGACGAGAAAGCTGAGGCTCAAAGAGATTGCCAAAGCCCAAACAGCTGATGAGTGGCAGAGCCAGGCTCTAGGACTGCAGCCACCCCCACTGTGTCCTTCGTCTTCCCAAGGCTCCTGGCCGAGCTCTAAGCCCAGGTGCCTCCTCTGCCACTCCCTGCGCAGCTCGGGAACCTCGGCCAAGGCCTGGCAGATGGTTGCCCTCCATGCACATTTCTGACTCCGCCGTCCCCTCTCCACCCACCCCCACACACCCCCCGCAGCCTTCCATCCCAGCTCTGAACCTCTAACCCACCGAGACAGAGACAGGGACACCAACCTGACCTGGCACGGGATAAGGAACAGCTCAGCCCATCAGCAACTTTTGGGGGCAAAAATAGGTGCAGCTAAAATCTATTTATACATCCCTGATGGGCAGGAAGGTGACAGCCGACCTGAGGGAAGGTTGTTCAAGGATTCTGCGAGTCAGCATCCCAGGTGCCTGAGCAGGCTGCTGTGAGGCCTACCGGGCGGGCAGGTGGGACACGGAGCCCCACAGAGATGCTCTGTGTCACGGCCCAGCTCCGATGGCAGGACACCTTTCCTTCATCTGCTCCACTCCTGCTCTTCTCAGGGACTTCCTCTGCACGTGGCCGACAGGCTCAGGATATACCTGAAACCAGGGAAAGGGACAATTTGGCTAACCCAGCCTCCTTGACACAGAGCCCTGGGGCCAAGCTGATCCCCCAGGGGGTAACTGGAGCAGCTTTTGAGCACACTGGTTACTTTCACACCAAGAACTTGACTCAAAAGACATCTGGCGCAGGATTCAGCCACTCAGTACCTCGTCTGGGGGATGGGGGTGGGGTGAGGTGACCCATCGCTGTGACTGTACTGTGCCTTAGTTTCCCCGTGTGTGAGGACAGAAGCTTCTCAGGCTTGACCAAGGTAACCCTCTGGAGGTGACAACAGAACAGGTTTCCATTTGTGGGCGGCAGGGGCCGGCAGGGCTGGGAGGAGCTGGGACCGAGGGGAGAAGCTCAGGTTTCAGGATCAGGCAAATTTGGGTTCAAATTCTGGATCTGCCTCTTCCTGTCTATGTGATCTTGGGGGCAAATTCCTCACCACCTCTGCACCTTGGAAATAATAACCAATCCAATCCTTAACATAGCCCTCTGAGGTAGGTGCTATCTCTAGTAACGTCTTATAATCAAGAAACGGTAGCGCAGAGAGGTAAAGGAACTTGCTAGAGGTCATACAGTAAGCAGCAGAGTCAAGATTCAAACCTAAGTGGTCTGTTTCTGGTCTGTGCTCCTAAGCACTCCCCCACACTACCCTGGAGAGCAGAATTCTAATCATGGCCCTGCCAGTAGCTTAAGCATACGGTTACTTGGGCCTCAACTATAAAATGAGAGAAGACCTTGATGCTACAACACGTAGCACTATCTTAGCCTCTAAGTTGTTTCTGAGAGTGTGTTGTCTCTGCCCATCAGCTCACAGGGTGCTAGGGACAGCAGTGGGAGACTCTCTCCTCCTCGCCCTCCCACCCCCACACCCCCATGCCCCACCTCCTGGCCTTCAGTTCAAGAATCAGCAAGAGGAGCGCCCTGAAAGAGCATCTTTCCCAGGGTCTCCTGAGTGCCCACAACAACCCTCTTCTAAAGAGGGTGGAGGCTGGCCGGGCGCAGTGGCTCACGCCTGTAACCCTAGCACTCTGGGAGGCCAAGGCAGGAGGATTGCTTGAAGTCAGGAGTTCGAGACCAACCTGAGCAAGAGCGAGACCCTGTCTCTACTGAAAATAGAAAAATTAGCCAGGCGTGGTAGTAGGCACCTGTAGTCCCAGCTACTTGGGAGGCTGAGGCAGGAGGGAGGATTGCTTGAGCCCAGGGGTTTGAGGTAGCTGTGAGCTAGGCTGACCCCTCAGCACTCAAGTCTGGACAACAGAGCAAGACTCTGTCTCAAAATTTAAAAATAAATAAATAATAAATAAAGAGGGCAGCTGCTGCCTTGTGGGCAGTGTGGATCACACCAGTGCAGGTACTGTCCTCCCTCACTGTAGACTTTACTCAGCCTGGGCTGCAGTTGGCTCCTCCTGAATCCTCTTGGCCAGACTGGGTGACCAATTTATGGTGATGCTTAGACTCTTAGTATTGGAGGGGGACGTGCAGGTAGAACGAGCAGTCCAGGAAGGCAGGAATCCCATCCCCCGCAGTCCTAGCAGAGTTGGCGGGTTTGCCCTCGGGATGCCAGCTCAGCCCCTCCTAAGACTGAGCCCTTCCTGGTTGGTGAAACGGTTAGAAGTTCTTCCTGAAGCTGGGCTGAAATCATGACCACCTTCTGGGCCTAGTTTGACTCTTTGGAGTGTCGCAGTGTTCCTCTCATAGGACAGTCTTTCACAGCCTTGAAGAGAATCACTATATCCTTGCCAGATCTTCTATTTTCTAGATTAAATATCCCCACTGCTTTCAATTCTACCTCTTAGATCAAGGTTCTTTAAGGCTCCTTCCTCACCGCTCCAGTTCCCACTGTGTTCTAATGGATTTGTCAGGAATCCAGACTGAGGATCTCTGCTCAGAGCACGACAGGCCAGCGCTGTTGTCCACTAACTCCCTTTGCCAACCCTCCCCTGGCATTTCCCCTCCAACTCTCCAGGCTTCCGGCTGGAAACTGCACCTTTCCCCCCAAATTTCATCCATACAGTCCTTGTAGGAGTTGCCATGTTCATCTCTGACTCTGTTCCCAAGGCCAGTTGATTGCCTAAGAGGTTGTCACTAAATTTAAGCTTGTCTCTAATCTGATCAATTCATTTCTTGGATGTTTGAGTTTGAGTGCCTCTCTTTTGACTAAAATGAGAAGATATAAAACTCAGCAACTAATTGGCCAGGCATGGTGGCACACACATGTAGTCCCAGCTACTCAGAAGACTGAGGCAGGAGGATTGCTTAATCTCAGGAGTTTGAGGCTGCAGTGAGTTATGGTGATGCCATTGTACTCTAACTAGGTTGACAAAGTGAGACTCTGTGTCCCCCTGCCCCCCCCCCCCAAAAAAAAGGCAGCATTCTGGATCTAGCACACAGGCTGTAGTTTATCAACCCCTGGTCTAGCTGACATTTTTAGACCCATCCCCCCTTCTCCCCATCTGACCCTCCTCCTCATTTTTCCATGTTAAACATAATCCTGTTAGCCTCAGCCTATCTTTCAAGTCAGTGGCACCTTTTGAACCCGGATCCTGTCAGCCAGCACAGTGGCTCTCCCTCCCTGCTCTGCGTCATGTGCATATTGAATGAGCCTCAGTGTCTTCACGGTTCATCAGATGAGCAGGCCCTGAAGATGTGGTAGGTGGTGACCACGCTGATCCTCCCGGGAAAGGACACCTGGGGGAGGAGCCAGGACTGTAGTGGGTGCTTGGCAGGACACCCAGAGCACAGCCTCCGCCGACCTGGAGGCCAGCGTCCCGTCCCTCTGCGTTTCTCTGATGTTGGTTTCACGGAGTGCATCTGGCTCGGGGGCAGGGCGGGAGTACTTTGGAGGCTGTTGGCTTCCCTGAAGAATTCTTTTACTCCACACTCATTGTTATTCAACGTGATGAACCTTACACAGCTATTTTACTGTGTCCTCTAGCACCCGCCCTGAGTTTAGAGCCACGGAATTCTGCTTGAAGGGCTGGTGGACCTTACCAGTCATCCAGTCTGGTACCTCTCATGCTACAGATGAGAAAACTTAAGCCCAAGAGGGGAGCAACTTGCCCAAAGGTACCAAGGGCATCACTGGGAAAGTCAGGCTGGGCCCCAGACACCCTTCTACCAGCCCGTCTGCAGAGAGGACAGGGAGCTGGGAGAATCTGTGTGTTCCAGTGCCTCTATCTGGGCCTCCCAGCTTGCCATGAAAATGAACAAAAGATCTAGTTTTTCCTGGGAAGCCTGTTTTTTGGATCCTTTCTTACAGGCTTAGCTCCAAAGCCACAAAGACTTTACATTAGCCATAAAACAAACTGTAAAGTGCATGAGCTGCTCTGTGAATTGCCTCCCTTGAGCCAAATTGATGATGTTTCCTTGTGAATTATCACTTCTTTGTGCATGTTTTTTTCTGACACCAAATGTGTGCTTTTTTTCTGACACTAAATAATGTCAGTTTTTCCACACCAATTCTCCAACAGGAGCTGGGTGTCCCACAATAAACTTCAATTCTGACACTATCTTCCTGGAGTTAGTGTTAGATCTCACAGGTTAAAGGGCTCAGTCCCACAAGACTGCTCCACTTCAGACACCAGCCAAAAATGGGGTCTCCAAGTGACCCACACTTCTGCCTGGCTGACGACAAATGTGGAGGTTCCCACAACCCCCTTCCTCCTAGGTTTGATAATTTGCTAGAACAGTACTCAGAAGGGGCTCTACTTATGATCACCACTTTATTATAAAGGATACAAGCCAAGAACAGACAAATGGAGGAGACGCATAGGGCAAGGTATGTGCTCAGCAAGCCAGAAGCTCTCTGAATCTCACTGTTCAAGAGTTTCTATAACTCACTCTCTAGCCCCTCTTCCCTCCACCAAAGTCAGGATGTAGGACTGAAAGTTCCCACCCACTAATCATACCTTTGGTCTTTCTGGTAAACAGCCCTCATCCTGAAGCTATCTGGGGTCCCACCCTGAGTTATCTCATTAGCATAAACTCAGGTGTGTTAAAAAGGGATGAATAAGAAAAGATTCTCCAATCTCTTAGGAAATTATAAGAGTTTTAGGAGCTCCATATAGGAATCAAGAACAGACTGAGCTATATTATATTATGCCACTCTAAACTATATAGTTCCTAAATCAGCTAGGATGGTTACAGCTTAGAGGCTGAGAAATACACTCTGGATGCATACTTTATCACACTTACCATCAAGGGTGTAAGGTTTTTCGGAGGTGGTGAAAAGAAAAGACAGACACAGAGAAAGAGTGGGGGCCAAACCATGTGGCTTTATTATACACTCATGGACGAGGTTCCGGGGCCCCAAGAGAGGGGGACCCCAGAAGTCGCTGCTGTTTGAAGGGGCTGAGGCCTTTTATACCCTTTGGGCCTGGCTAGGGACTTTTGGCGGGAAGAACTGGGGATTTTAGGAGGGGCTGGAGGTATTTGTGGAATCCAAGAGCCAAAAACGTTCTTATCCAGGTAGACATCTGGGTGTGGATCCTCTCAGCAGGGCCTGGCAGTTTTGTCCTTGGCGGGTCTGGTCTCATGAGCCTTTTCTTTTTTGATCTGGGGAAGGGAGGGGGCCCCCGCCACCAGCCTTACAAAGGGGCCACTCTTCTCCCCCAGAGAGCAAGGATGTTCCTTTCTTAGTATCTGTTTCCTCATCCGGGTCCAGGGACTTAACTGGGGCCATGCTATTCCTGCAACCCTGTTTCTTTTTTCTTTTCTTTTTAAGGATAGGGTCTCGCCATGCTGCCCAGGCTGGATTTGAACTCCTGGGCTCAAGGGATCCTCCTGCCTCAGACTTCTGAGTAGCTGGGACTACCAGTGCTTCCCACTGTACCTGGCTCCTGCACCCCAGTTTCTGACTATACAGGACTACCTGCCGTTCCCAGAACACTGGCCCTCCTCCCTTCTGCTTGTGCTGTGCCACCTGCTTGCCTCTTTCTTTTCCTGTCAAGATTGTAGATGATTAAAAAGGCTGTGGGAATTAGCTGGGGGGGGGGGGTGCACACCCGTAGTCCCAGCTACTCGGGAGGCTAAGGCAAGAGGATCGCTTGAGCTCAGGAGGTTGAGGTTGCTGTGAGCTATGATAAGACCACTGCACTCTAGCCTGGGCAACACAGGGACACCCTGTCTCAGAAAAAAAAAAAAAAAAAGGTTGTGGGGCACAGAATACTTTGTGGCAGTGGTAGGTCTTCTATGACATAGTACTCTGAATTTATATTTGTTTCTACTTCTTAACTGGAGGAAATAGTGTTGCACTGTTACAGAGTAAATAGATTTGTAATTTTTGGCCCACGATTTACAGAACTCATTCAATGTAACTTTCATCAGTTTTATCCCATTTCTGACACTCATTAAAAACAAATTCCTCCCTAGGGAAGGTTGGAAGGGTCCATGCCCACCCTTTCCTTTCCCCTGAGGCCAAATTTATGGTCAAAATCATATTTGTCCTTCCAATCCCTGCTCAAGTGCTGCCTTATCTGCGAAGCCTTCGTGGTGCATCCGGGCAGAATTAACATGTGTCTTCTCATCGAACTCTGTACTTAGTTCTACCTGCCTGTTTACGAGGCTGTGTGCCTCAAAAGGCTGCCGGCATCCAGTTGTGTATCTCTGCCCTGAACAGTGTCTCACACATCATGTGTGCTCAGTGAACATTTGTGAGAGAAAGCCAGGTCAACCTCATTAGACAAGAACCAGGACAGGACACAGAGGAAAACTGGGGGTAGAGCCAGGGACAGGTGCTTGTCCCCTCTTTTGAAGGAGAAGCTACTACCTGTCCTGCACCTGGCTCTGGATTATTCTGCCTTCTGCACTGCTGGGTCCAGCCCCCTCTGCACACATCCACAATTCTTCCATTATTAGGTAAAACTCAAGACGACCACTCCAAAAATAACCTCTTCTTCAAGGTCAGTGGAAGGCCATAGAAACACCATCCTGCTCAATCCACTGAACCAATGCATAGACCTTGACTCCCAGGTACAAGGATCCATAACCCTCCAAAGGTAAGAGTGTTAGCAGGGCCATGTCATGCTTTTCATGGGTTTTAGGCACTTTCGCCTTTGTGGGCCCATTCCTCTATAAAAATGTATTAAAAATTGGATTTTATGATTATATTGGTATAAAGACACATATAATCCAACTTTGATTCATTCATTACTATTACAGTCATCTTCTCCTTCTAATGATAACAGAAATTAAAATTAAAACATTTCTATGGGCCCCTAAAAATAGAGGACCTATAGTCTGGGTTCTCCAAGACACAGAACCAATCAGATGGAGATATATTCTCATGTGTATGAAAGCTGTACATGAAGGCTGAGAAGTTCCACGACCTGCAGTTGGCAAGCTAGAGGCTCAGAAGAGCCAATGGTGTACGTTCCAGGCTGAATCTGAAGGCAAGAGAAGACCAAAGTCCCCCCACTCAAAGGCAGTCAGGCAGAAAGAGCCTGATTCTCCCTTACTCTGCTTCTTTTATTCTATTCAGGCCTCCATCAGATTGGATGAGGCCCACCCACACTGGGGAGGGCAATCTGCTTTACTCAGTCTACTGATTCAAATATTAATCTCACCCAGAAACACTTGCACAGATACCCAGAATAATGTGGGCAGTCAATTTGACACACGAAATGAACTATCACAGGGCCCTAGGCACTGTGTCTACTGAGCCTTGAGTGTTAGGGAGTAGATTACATATGAGCCCTCTCTTGGAGTTACCCCTTTGTAAGTGACCACACACACAGTGCTTACCTGGGCTCACTGCAGAGGGTCTTGCACTTGGTGACTGCTACCTAGTGCATTTTAATCTCTAGTGGGAAGAAATGGGAAAGAAAGAAGGCCAGGGCCTTGGAGGACTGACTTTTCCTCTGCCCTCTGTCACAAACCTTCTCCATACCTTGTCAAATATCTCTGGCCTATGCTGAGCCCCCAGGAGATGAAGTCTGCTTCTCAGGACTTGGAGGAGCAGAGCTTCCTCTAAGCCAGAGGAGCATGAACTTGGACCCCAGGTCTGTTAGCTTGACCTACAGCACCAGCCATAACTGGGAAATTTCTTTTCAGTTGAATTTTTCATTTAAAAATTTCATCTAAATTTTTCATTCTACTCTATATTATATTCATATTTATTTTCCCAAAAAATATATAAGTAAAAGTTGATGTTTCATTTTCATTCCATGGCTTCAATATTCCTGGAATATTGGCTCTCTGTTTGGAGAACAGTGGGTTACAGAAAAGGCGAGCTCTGCGGCTGTCAGGGACTAATGGCACTACAACAGTTAGGATCAATACTCTGTCTTCTTTTCTTGTCTTCTCTTCCTCCTGCCCATTTGCCAGATGGAGGAAGTAGGGTGTAGGAAAGGGAGCCTGTTTGCTCAGTGTGTCAAGGCCCAGGGTGAAATAGAATCAGGGCAGCACCAGGGCAACAGGGAGTGTCTTCCATGCCTTGGCTGTGATCCAGAAGTGGGGTAAGGTGAGTGGGACAGAAATTTCACAGCTAAAGATTTCGGTGTAAATCCTGCCCACCTGTGTATTCAAACCACAGACCACAGTCCATGGGCCTAAGGCACATCCGTGTAACCTTATGTCCATATCAAGGAGGTTCAATCTCTAAGAAAATAAACATTTACTCAGCTTCAAACAAGTCAGACCTCCTGCCATTTATTTTTAGTTCTTTGGGTATGTGCAGATCATCACCAACACAATAAAGAAAATGCAGATGCTTCCCATAATTACCAAGCTAATAAACAATGGCTGAAAATCTGCTAGGGACAGTGTGTTGTGATGACCTTTGCTGGGGAGGATGTTCTGTCCCCAAGGAAGAGAGGTTGGTTGGATTGGGGGTTGATTAGACACTCCTGGCTGGTACATCCTGAGAGAAGGCTTGAGTCAGTGTGGAATGAGCCAAAAAATGGGTCCTGAGGGCCCTGCTCAGAATGAGGACTCTGTGTGTGTGTGTGTGTGTGTGTGTGTGTGTGTGTGTGTGAGAGAGAGAGAGAGAGAGATGAAGGTGGTGGTAGTGGTGGGAAATAAGGAAGAGGCCAGGGAAGACTAGTCATGGGTTTTGACCCAGAGAGGGGAGACTTTGTTTCTGATAGGGTTTATTTCTAGGGCTTTAATGAGCATCCAGTGTTTTTTCCTGCCAAGAATCTATTTCTCTTTCTGGTTGAAATTCATCTTGGATTTCCCTTTTGCTTAAGCTCATTTGAGTTGGGTTTCAGTCACTTGCAGACATAAACAAGCTGTGGATGAGTCCAGTGAAAAGAGCATTGTTGATAGTCCTTAGATTCTTAAAGAAAAAAAGAAAAGAGCATTAGACTGAAAGTCAGGAGACGTAGGTTTTAGCACTGGTTTAGCACAAACCAGACTTGTGACCTTGAGTGAGTCACATCTCTTCTCTGTACCCAGTTTCCACATTTGTTAAAGGATTTTGAATTTCATGGACCAGTTTAAATCATCATTAGTCATCATAACCACATCACCAAAAACTATAATATCAACAACATTATTTTATTTTATTTTTTTGAGACAGAGTCTCACTCTGTTGCCCAGGCTAGAGTGCCATAGCATCAGCCTAGCTCACAGCAACCTCAAACTCCTGGGCTCAAGTGATCCTCCTGCCTCAGCCCCCAGAGTAGGTGGGACCACTGGCATGCACTACCATGTCCGGCTAATTTTTTATTTATATTTTTAGTTGACCAATTAATTTCTTTCTATTTATAGTAGAGACGGGGGTCTCGCTCTTGCTCAGGCTGGTTTCGAACTCCTGACCTTGAGCAATCCGCCCGCCCTCGGCCTCCCAGAGTGCTAGGATTACAGGTGTGAGCCACCACTCCCAGCCCAACAACATTTTATAAGTGAAAGGATATTTTAATGCCAAAAGTATAAAGGAAAAAAATCAAAAATTTGAAAAATGAAATAAATTAAAGAAAAATCTACTACATTGTGCATATTGTTTCTCTATATTGCCCTAGATTGGAGAAAACATCACTGTAGACTGGTACTGCTCTGATGTCTGGAATTTAGAAACTATTGAATTTCATGAATTCCTAGGTCCATTTCAAGCTCTAATATGGTAGGATTAATCTTACAGCCTTGCACCTTTTCCCAAAATTGCCAGTCTGTAACTTATCATTAGTCCAGTACTAATCCATCCTTTCCTCTTCTGCAGCTGAGAGAAGGGAAATGTCTACTACACTAAAGAGACATTTCCCCCCAGAGAACAGACACATCCTAATGAAAATCTACAACTACTAAAACATGCAGAGCCCATTTCTGATACTATTCTCAAGACCTTCCACATTTAGTATTTATTTATTTATTTTTATTTTTTTTTGAGACAGAGTCTCACTTTATTGCCCAGGCTAGAGTGAGTGCCGTGGCGTCAGCCTAGCTCACAGCAACCTCAAACTCCTGGGCTCAAGCAATCCTGTGCCTCAGCCTCCCAAGTAGCTGGGACTACAGGCACGCGCCACCATGCCTGGCTAATTTTTTTTTTCTATATATATTAGTTGGCCAATTAATTTCTTTCTATTTATAGTAGAGATGGGGTCTCGCTCTTGTTCAGGCTGGTCTCGAACTCCTGAGCTCAAACGATCCACCCACCTCGGCCTCCCAGAGAGCTAGGATTACAGGCGTGAGCCACCGTGCCCGGCTAAGACCTTTCACATTTAGTATTTAAAAGCTAAATCATGGCCAGGTGTGGTGGCTCACGCCTGTAATCCTCGCACTTTGGGAGGCCGAGGTAGGAGGATCACTTGAGGCTAGGAGTTCAAGACCAGCCTGAGCACAAGCAAGACCCTGTCTCTACAAAAAAATAGAAAAATTAGCCAGGCATGGTGGTGTGCACCTATACTTCCAGCTGCTCGAGAGGCTGAGGTAGGAGGATTGTTGGAGCCCAGGAGATGGAGGTTGCAGTGAGTTATGACGATGCCACTATACTCTAACCTGGGAAACAGAGCGAGACTACCTCAAAAAAAAAAAAAAAAAAAGGCTAACTCATTTAATTTTCACAATAACCCTAGGAGCTAGGCACGATTTTTATCCCCTGAATAAGGCATTTTGAGAAAAGGAGGGAGGCTTCAGGGAAATTAGGGATGAGACAAAATATCTTGGGGCCAGAGCATCCTGTCCTGGGAGCTGTTGCCAATGTGGCTCGCAGAGGCCTTGGGGAGTTTTCAGGAGGAGGTTGACTGGGCTGGGAGCGAGGGTCCTAGCCTGGGAGCACGAGGCCCGAAATGGCAAACTGGCTCCTTTTATTATCTCTTAGCCCCGGCTCTTGACTCACTGGGCTCAACCACAGACTAACCACATATAAAAGTGGGGTTTTATAGGCAGACAGAGAAGGAACATAAGATAATGACTTTCTTGACTTTGAAATCAGGACAAGTTTGACGACCAGCAAACCTGTTTCCGTTTCCCATTCTTTGTGCCCCTGCCTCCCGCCGGTCTTCTCCACTGTGTTGAATGGTACCACCCATCTTTGGATTGCTGACACTGGAAATCTGGGGTTCAGCCTCGACTCCTCCCTTTTCCTCACTGCAGCCCATCAGGAAGTCCTCTAGACACTACTGCCCCAATCCACCTCACATCCCCCAACTTCTCTCTCCCTGCACTCCACCAGCAAGTCCAAGCCAGCATCCTCTCACCTGGACACTGAAGGGGCTCCTACGTGCTTCCGTTCCTTCCACGCCTGCCCCCACAGACTGTTCTCAGACCTGCAGACAAAGTGATGTCTGAACATTTAAATCAGATCGTATCTCTTGCTTAAAATCCTCCAGTGATTTCCCATTAGAGTCAGACAAAAATTGAAATCCCTTAACTTGGTCACCTGATGTTGTCCCTGCCCACCCCACCAACCATCTCATGCCACAGGCTTTGGGGCTCACTCACTGAACCCCAACCCCAGTGAACCTGAAGTTCCTTGAAGGCACCAAGCTCTCTCCTCTGCAGGCCGTTCCCTGAGCCTACTGCTCTCCCCTGCCAACAGCTCCCTGCCACCCAGGCTCAGCTCCGAGAACCCTTCCCTGACCATCCTATCCAAAGCAGAATCCCACTAATTTTTTTATCACTGTTTGTTTCCTCTGAGCGCTCATTACAATTTAATTACATCACTGTGACACTTTCCTTACTCGTTTATTTTTTGTGTCCTCCCCTGGACTGTAACTTCCATGAGGGCAGGGTCATGTCTGTCTATTTGTGGTTGCAGTGTTGGGGCTCAGAAACCAATACCCTAAAATATGGCACTTGGACGTGCTGAACTAAAGCAGCAGCTGCAAGGTCTCTCCAACCTTCTCGCCACACCTGTGTCTCAGTCCTGTGTCTCCCAAAGCACAGGATGTTCTCTGAAGTTCCTTATCTGCCCAAAGTCTGGACCTGCCAAAAAAGAAAATAATCACTCCTGGTTCCTTCCCTGAGTGTTCATGCACTGAACTCATATCACAGGAAGAAAGACAGACGTTTGTCAACAAACCTGGACAGACTTTTGTCACAAACCATTGTCTACTCTGTGGGTCCAACAGACTTTGTCCCAGGCCACTGTATGTTCTTCAAGCTCATTGAAGTCCCCTAAAAATCATTCATTTGCCCCCTGAAGTCATCCACACATCCCCATCTTCCTTCCCCTAAGAAGGAGGGTGTATGAGCATCTGTACTCGGAATATTGAGTAATCACTCTGCGATTCTCCCTGTGTGCACATTAATACACTTGCACACCTTTTCTCCACTTAATCTGTCTTTTGTGAGTTGATTTTTCAGCAAACTTGAGAGTATGAAGAAGTTTTCCCTTCGCCCGTACAGTAGCTTCCTAGCACGTCATTTGGCACATAATAGACACTCCAGAGGTACTTTGGGATGAAAGACGAAAGGTCCACAACGCAAGTCACAACAGGACCCCAGCCCTCTGCCGGTGTCTCCTCTGCCCTTCTGTCCTCTGCTCTCTCTCCAGAGGGCAGGTCACTGCACAAAGGCCTGGGAAAGTGTTGAATCTGCTCTCTGGGATGTATCTCACCCCACCCCACCCCCCACAGGAAGGATATGGGAAAGGGCTGAAGGTGGCAGTGAGATTATGGGGGGCTGGATGGAGGCTGGGAGCAGAGTAACAATTCCCAAGTGTCACTCTGGTGTCCTGAAGGAACTCCCCCCCACACCCAGTGTCGTCTCCCTCATGGGAAAGGGGCTCCCCCAGCTGGACTATGCAAGGCTGCTGGAGACCGGGTACCACCTAGAGGGGGTCACTATGCGATAGCCAGGAAGTGGTGAGAGCCGGGATTTCAGGGCCAGGAAGAGACGAGCTGGTTTGAAAGGAGTTTGTATTCTCCCCCAGGGCCCCAGAGTGCTAAGAATAAAATCTTGGATGTGTTGCTGGGCTTGGCCTGACCACCCCTGATATCCCACAGCTATTACACCATACAGAGGATGCTCCTCCCCAACACAGGCGCCCACTGGCCTGATGTCCTGGGTATTTGCACAGCCTTCTTGGGGGTGGTTGGCCAATCTTGGCTGGACAGTACTATCTGTGACACCCACAGGTCCTGGCAAGAAGCCCCAAGGCTCCGGATCCGAAGGTTCCAGGAAGGAGGCTGCTGTGGGAAGCAGAGCGATGGTGGCATTTCTGTGCCTCCAGGATTGACCCTCAGGGAAGTAAGCCCTCTAGGAGCCAGAGAAGCTCAGAACCGCATTCGCAGCACAACCCATCAGACTTGTCTCCCCTCTACATCCTGAAAAGGAAACACTCAACAGCCTCCAGTCTTCAGGAAGCTCTTTCCCCATCCCCCTTATTTGGTCTTATTTGGTGCAAAAATGTGTGGTCAATGAACTGTCCTGACAAGAGGACTACACCCCCACACAGTGCCCAAGGACAGAGTGGGGATGCTTATGGGATGCAAGGCCTTGGACAGAACGCAAGGCTGACAGGGCCTGTTAGTCACCAGGACTGGGGAGCCAAGGGAGAGAAAGGGAAGGGGTAGTATCCAGGCAGGGCTGGCTTGAGGCAAGAGTCCTGGAGGTTCTTTGTACATATTCTGTTAACTATTCCAGTGATCTTCCCAGGAGTTCGACAAATAAATGGAAACTATGACCATGATAAAATTTAAAAACAATTTATAGAACAAAGAACAACATTACAAAAATCCAACGACTTTAGTCACTATGTTCTGTTGTGGCCACGCCTGTGGGCATCTCACACATGTGTCATTGCTGCCTGTTATGGTTTGAGTGTTCCCTCCAAAACTCAAGTTGAAACTTAATTCCCAATGTGGCAGTATTGAGAGGTGGGGCCTTTAAGAGGTGATTGGACCCTGAGGGCTCTGCACTCATGAATGGATTAATCCATTCATGGGTTAATAGATTATCTTGGGAGTAGAACTGGTGGCTTTGTAAGAAGAGGAAGAGAGACATGAGCCAGTGTGTTAGCATGCTCAGCACCCTCGCCACCCCAGGACACTACAGAGAGTTCCTACCAGCAAGCAGCCCCTCAGCCTTAGACCTCTCAGCCTCTGTAACTGTGGGAAATAAATTCCTTTTCTCTATAAATTATCCTGATTCAGATATTCTGTTATAAGCAACAGAAAATGGACTAAGACATTGCCAGTAGAGTTTGGTTCTCTCTGTTATAATCATTATTCCATTTTCTCACTTCTATACATGGATAGGTCTGTTACTTGAAACTCTCTTTAGTACTGCACATGTTCTCATGGTCTGTGGTTTGCTTAGTCTAGTGGCTCTCAATCTTCAGTGCAGTAATGAGTTATCTGGCTGCTTGATAAAATGACTATTCCTAGGCTCCCTTCAGGGATTCTGTTTTACCAGGTTTCAGGTGTGACCCCAGTCTGCATGTCTACAAGCATCCCAGGTGATTTTGATGTCCTCAGACCCTACTTTGAGAAACACTGACTTAGAAATCATTGTGCAAGTGGTTAGTTTACAATTTTTTTCTATTTAAATAACACTGCAATTAATACTTTATAGAAATCTGGGTTTTTTAACATTATTTTCTTTTGCTACTTTCTTAGAAGTATGATTATGGAATCAAAGGATAGGAACTGTTTTGTAGATTTTGCTTAAATTAGGATCCAGGGAATTTGAATAATTAAACATTAAGTTTTATCATTTCAATTGATTTTTTATAACAACATAAAAGTTGTTCCCATTGCAAGCTCAAGATTCATAGTGGGCTGCTCATTTTCTATGTAAAGTTTTTGTGTAAACTCTCCATTTTCTTTGACTATTTGTCAAAAAGGAACAGGATACTGGCTTTTTAGGGTGGATTAGTTCTTTAGCTATTTTGGATAGAAAGCTTTATTTGCCATATATATCTCTCCCTCTTCTGTGGCTTTTATTTTTGTGTTTGCTTTATTACAGTCTGTGGCACAAAAAGGCTTTTAAAAACACATTTGGATCCATCCATCCTGTCTCTGATCTCTATTTTGTTGATAGTCAAAATGTTTTCTCCTCATCATAGTCGAAACACATTTGCCTTTCCATTTCCTTCTCTGACTTTTTATGACCCATTTGAAATGTACTGTAGTACACGGTGTGAAAATTATGGATATCAGCTAATTCTGATCCATTCTGACGTCCCCCCATTTAGATGGTAGTTGTTGAATAGTGACTCTTTCTTGTAACATTGTGTTGATGCTTATTCATCTTTTATCAACTCCTTAAATAACTGGAATCTGTTTCTGTAGAGTCTATTCTATTCCCCTGGCCAAATTTTCTTGTCTTTATCCCAATAAAATATAGCAATGACTGGTTAAATTCACCATCAAATTTCTTTCCCCCAAAAAATGTTTTTTAGATTTTGCCCATTTATACTCCAGGTGAGTTTTTACTATTTGTTAAATTATATGATACATCTCTCTCTCTCTCTCTTTTTTTTTTTTGGAGACAGAGTCTCACTCCATTGCCTGGGCTAGAGTGCGGTGACATCAGCCTAACTCACAGCAACCTCAAACTCCTGGGCTCAGGAAATCCTTCTGTCTCAGCCTCCCGAGTAGCTGGGACTACAGGTATGTGCCACCATGCTGGGCTAATATTTTGTATATATTTTTAGTTGACCAGCTAATTTCTTTTTTTTTTAGTAGAGATGGGGTCTTGCTCTTGCTCAGGCTGGTCTCAAACTCCTGAACTCCAATGGTCCGCCCACCTTGGCCTCCCAGAGTGCTAGGATTACAGGTGTGAGCCACCAAACCCAGCCTCTTTTTTTTTTGAGACAGAGTCTCACTCTGTTGCCTGGGCTAGAGTGCCATGGCGTCGGCCTAGCTCACAGCAACCTCAAACTCCTGGGCTCAAGTGATCCTCCTGCTTCAGCCTCCTGAGTAGCTGGGACTACATGCATGTGCCACCATGTCCAGCTAATTTATTTTTCTATTTTTAGTAGAGACAAGGGTCTCACTCTTGCTCAGGCTGGTCTTGAACTCCTGAGCTCAAGCAATCCTGCCATCTCGGCCTCTCAGAGTGCTAGGATTACAAGTGTGAGCCACTGCACCCAGCCTCACTTTGTCTTTAATTTATATTCCATTCTAGTCTTGACTCTATTTAGACTTCGCAATTGGGATCATGATCTATCTGTTTATTCAGTCATGTTTTCCTTTATTCTTCCACTTTAAAATTTTCTTTGAAAAAATATCACTTATTCCAAGTTAAATTAATTCCCAACTATTTCCCTTTTTGTTTTTTTGTTTTATTTTGTTTTGCTTTTGGTCATTCTTATGAAAAGCTGTTGTGGCTATTTTTTGCTGCTGAGCTTGGTAGTGAAGGAATGAATAATTACTTGAAACATAGTGTTTAGAGAGGAAAGGAAAGGAGAGGAGAACTCAGGAGAGACCAAAATCTGAAGGAGAAAATGGCCTCTTCGGCTAAGTTCCTCCCCATATTTATTTCCAAGGACACGTGGAAAGGGTCAAGACTGTTTATTAATTTCTTTAACAATTTCCCATACAGGTCAGCTGTTTTCAGCTGACTTTTACACAGCAAATCATTCACCTTGCTCATATTCTTTCCATCCATCCATCCTTTCTTTCCTATCAGTCAGCTGTTTTCAGCTGACCTTTGCACTCAGCAAACAAGCAGCTTCCTGCAGGTGTTTTCACCTGACTCCTCATTCACCTTGCTCACGTTCTTTCCATCCATCCATCCATCCATCCACCCATCCATCCATCCATTCATCCATCTATTGTTTCTTCTAGGCCTGGCCTCTACAAATAGCCAGGCTTCTCCCTCCCTTTTCTCTTCCCTCTGTCCCATTCTTATTCTCATGCTCACTGAAATACAAGTATTTTGGCCCAAAAAATCAAGCAGCTAAAACGAGACACTCCTGGCCATCCCCAGGCCCAGTGTGCACTGTGTCTTGGCATCAGCCAGCAGCATTCTGCCAGCTGCTCTGCAGGTCCCTCCGTTTGCCTCACTTCCTTTTCCTTCCCCGCCCTGTAAGGTGGGCACCACTTTCCCGAGTTGGGACATTGCTGGTTAAGGAAGACTCCGTATTCTGGAAGTGCCATCCTTATTTACTGAACAAAACAGGAAAACAGAGAGCACTATGTTGAATAGTGTCCCCTCAAGATTCATGTTCACCAAGTATCTCAGAACATGAGTTTATTTGGAAATAGGCTCTTTGCAGACAAGATTAGTTAAAACAGGGTCATACCTGGATTAGGGTGGGCCCTAAATTCAATAACTGGTGTCTTTATAAAGGAGAAAACAAAGACACACACACAGAGGGAGCACAGCATTGACAACAGAGGCGGATATTGGAGTGACATGTCTACAAATTCAGGAACACCGACAGTGGCTGGCAACCACCAGGACCTAGCACAGAGGCCAGGAACAGGTTCTCCCTTACAGCTTCCAGAAGGAACCAACCCTGCCAACCCCTTGATCTCAGACTTCTGTCCTCCTAACCTGTGAGAGAATACATTTCTGTTGATTTAAGCCACCCAGTTTGTGTTACTTTGTCACAGCAGCCCTGGGACACTAGTCCACACAGGATCTTCTGTCTCGCCCGAAAGCTCCCCCGAAAGCTCCCCCGCTGTTGACTTTTAATTGTAGGATTATCTAAAACACAGAGGAGAAGTGTCCTTGTAAACCTGCCCGAGAGCAGAGAATGAACAGCCCGCTCTGGAATGTAAATACTCAAGAAATGATGAAATTTTTCCTGTTTCCTGACCAACCGCAAGTTTCTCTTTGTAGAAGGCGAACTATTTACGGCACATTCCGGGTTCTAAGAGCCCAGAGCTCTTTGGCTAAGGGAGACAAGGCGGCATAACTCGAAGGCTTCACAAGTTGGGCTCTGACCACCAGGGTCTAACTCTTGGCTCTGCCGTTTTTTAGATGCTTGACTCTAGGCAGGTCACTTAAGCTCTTGAAGCTGGACTTCCTATCTCTAAATGGAGACAGTAATAATTTAGGCCCAACATGTCTCAGAAAGTTCTTGCTGGGGTCCCGTGAGATAACTTACGGGGACACACTGTTTAAGCTGTAAAGTACTGGGCGGATATTACCAATCGATAGTGGCTGCTGGTGGGGCAGGAGGGGCATGCACTTTTCACTATATCCCTTTTTGTTCCATGTGACAGTTCTACATATATATTGAAAATAATATGTTAAAAACATTTTAACACACAACGAAGAGGAAAAAGTAAATAAAACTGTATGCCCTGGTTCCAGCATCACCCAAAGATGACACCTAGAGTGTGGGCACTGATTGCCACCAACACGAACCTCTGTCCCCTTCTCCGGCTCCAGCTCCCTATGGGGGAGCTTCTGGGACACAACCCAGCTCACACCTCCCAAACCCTTTTCCCTGCTCTTCTTAGCCCAGATTTTGTGGACTAGAATTGGCTGTTCAGCCCTGCCATGGATTTGCCATTGTTTGGTTTATCTTTCTGAAATCTAGAGAGAATAGGGACCCTCTTGCCAGGTCGTTGGAGCACCAGTAAGACTGCCTGCAGAGACCGGGTGTATTTGGGAAGCCGGTTTCCCCTGCACACTTTGAAGCCTTATACTCATACCAAAGACATAGCAAGAAGGGACTGCTTTGACCGCAGAGCCAACAAGGGCTCAGAATGGGAAATCGAGCTTTGTGGTCCACGTAATGTGGCTCTCTCTGCCCCCAGTGACGAGCAGGCCCGCTCAAGTCCTGAGGTCTCTGGGCCTCCCCCATTGAGTCAACGTCCCGGGCAGTGTCTCAGGCTTGCACCAGCCCACGCACTGCCCGGCTCGCTGCCAAGGCTCCACTCCTCAGGTGCTGTCACCACCTGCCGCCTCCAGATCTCCATCCTCTGATAGCATCGACACAGATCCATGTGACACTCCACTCAGTCGCCTCTCTGCCAGCAGGGAAAGGCCTCCCTCGTCTTCCTTCCCTGGGGTGCAGGGCTTATAGCAAAGTTACACGAGCCCCAGTAGGAAGGCTCCTTGGGCTTGACCATAAAGCCCTCTCCTCGAGAGCACTCGGACATTCCAGGGGACCAGGCCGGGGCCCAGCACAGCCTTGCATCACAGCCACTTTGGCCACCAAGATCCTTCCTCACTTATGGCAGTGTTTTTTCCCTCCCTGGGTCCTGATATTATTCCTATAACCTACTCTTCCCCAGCCCTGACTCTATATAGATCAATTAAATAGTATGCAGGGTTCAGGTTCTGTCCCAGGGGACCCTGGGTCCACGTCATCCCCTCTATGGGGTTTTGTTGGGTGTAGGAGGGGACTGGAATGTACGATTGTGACCTGTCTCCATGTGTCATTATACACCGGACTTGTTATCCCCTCACAAAAGGTGTTTTTTGTTTTAAGACAGAGTCTCACTCTGTAACCCAGGCTAGAGTGCAGTGACATTATCATAGCTCACTGTAACCTTGAACTCCTAGGCTTGAGTGATCCTCCTGCCTCAGCGTCCTGAGTAGCTGGGACTACAGGTGTGCACCGCCACATCCAGCTGACTTTTAAATTTTTTATTGAGATAGGGTCACGTTATGTTGCCCAGGTTCTCACAAGAGTTTTATAAGTATGTCTGTGGTTCCCTTATGTGCCTTGTCATTAAGAGCAGCAACTTTGGAGTCAGAGACAAACCTGGGCTCAATCCCAGCTCCACAGTTTACAAGCTATGTGAACTTGAACAAGTTACTTAATTTCTTGGAATCTCAGTTTCTTCATTTGTAAAATGAGAAAGTAACAGCACTAGGTTACAGGGCTATTGAAAGAATTCAATGAGATAGTGCATGTAAAGGGCTTAGCGCTGGTCCTGTACATAGCATGCCCTTAATAAATGTTAGATACCATCATTTTGTTACTGTTACTATTAACGGAATGGTCCCATTTTAGTTATAGCTTCAGCCCAGTTGAGCTTTGTGAACTTGAGTAAGTTATTTCATCTCTGTGGGCTCTTATTTTATGTAAAATGAGAGGATGGGCTGGTCCAATGGTAGTTGGTTATCAGAACTTATTAACATTAGTGTCACTAAAGTTGGTATATAACGCCCTCACTGCTAAATTTGGCTGGCTATAAATAAATAAATACACCAGGCGCGGTGGCTCACGCCTGTAATCCTAGCACTCTGGGAGGCCGAGGCGGGCGGACTGCTCAAGGTCAGGAGTTCGAAACCAGCCTGAGCAAGAGCGAGACCCGTTTCTACTAAAAATAGAAAGAAATTAATTGGCCAACTAAAAATATATAGAAAAAATTAGCCGGACATGGTGGTGCATGCCTGTAGTCCCAGCTACTCGGGAGCCTGAGCCAGAAGAATTGCTTGAGCCCAGGAGTTTGAGGTTGCTGTGAGCTAGGCTGACGCCATGGCACTCACTCTAGCCTGGGCAACAGAGTGAGACTCTGTCTCAAAATAATAATAAATAAATAAATAAATAAACAAACAAAAATAAATGAGAGGATGGCTCTTGAGCTTTAACAGTCCTTCTGACTCTGTGATGCTGCTATCGTTTTGACTCTAATGGGATAATTCCATGTACCACAGGGACCAACATTAGGGCAGCCAGATGAGGTGGCTGGCAGCTTACAGTGTGTCGTAAAAGAGGTTGCCAAAATTCCACCTGGCGTCTACAAACCAAAGCCAGTCTCTCTCTCCAGCGGGCTCTCTACAGCCCCAGCAGCAGGGAAGGAACTTCGGAGTCTGTAGGAGCAGCCTGGAAGATACCTGCTTCTAAAAGAAGGAGGGCCGGCCCTCAAGCCTGAGGTTGGAAGGGCAGCACTGAGTAGGGCAAGGGTCTGTCCCTGACTGGATCCTAGTGAAGGAGGAGGTTATGAGGACAGACTGAAAATGCAGTTTCGCTCGCTCTCTAAAGACGCAGTGTGTGGACTGGTTGGACCCCCAGCTGAGGGGTCAGACTGCCTGAGTTTGAATCTTGGCTTCCACTTACCAGCTGCGTGACCTTGGTCAAAGTACTTACCCTCTCTGTGCCTCAAATGCCTTATTTGTGAAACAGGGGTGATGATAATAATAATAATTCTCCCCCTACTGGGTTGTTGTGAAGATTAAATGTCTATACGTACTTATAAAAGTGCCAGGCACATGATAAGTGGCTGTAAGTACTGGCTGTGAATATTACTAAGATCTTAGGGAGCAAGATACAGCTTTGGGCTTGGTACACGGAGGGCATCTCTGTGTGTGGCTGTGGGTGGACCAGCTCCTCTGACGTTGTGCTAGAAGCAGCCGAGGTGTCCCCACACTGACTGTGGGGGTCTGGGGCGTAGGTGGAGGCTAAAAAGGCATTTCCTGGGGTATCTCGGAACTGTGTTCAAGAAACTTTGGGGGACGGTCCCAGAATAGTGCCAGAATAGGCCAGAAAAATACCGTGTCCTACAGGTACTGTAAGCCCCCAGTGCAGGCAGGGGCCGGAGGAGACTAAGTTTACACACTCAGGAGGGATCAAAGCCCCAGGTCCGAGTACCCCTGGAAGGGCTAAACACGACATTGTCATCCCCTTGGCTCCTTAGCGTACAAGAGTTTCTCAGATTAGCCAATCTTTCGGCAGAGTCCAGGGGAAAGAGACCTAAGTCCTAGAACAAGCTCCTCCAGGACGGCAGCTGCAGGGGCCCTGGGCCACAGAGCGTTTGGGACGTAGTGCGGGGATTCCAGAGAGCGCGGGGGAAGCCCCCGGAAAGGCGACCTGCGTCACGGCCCCTGGGCCCGCACTGACGGCATTTCCACGGCCACAGGGCTGCCCCTTCCCTCGTGGACCGAGGGACCTTACTGCCCGTGACGGTCTCAACCTCGTGGGACTTGGCTGCCCCCTAGTGGCCACTGCGCAGAAGTTCTCTTAAAGTGACAGCACGATGATTTTATAACAGCGTTTGGATAGTGCTTTCGGTTATAAGGGACTGTGAGAGCTATTATAGTGTAGCTTTTCTACCTGAGCATGCCACCCAGCAACCCATAGTCATCAGCCACCTCGAGCATCCCCCCTGCCCTCCACGGCACAGTGCACCCCGGCCACCTCCCACATCCACCTTCCCAAGTCCTTTGGCTCCTCGAGTTTTTCCCAATGGGCAGAGGAAAGGGTCCTGGAACCTGGAGAAGCCCAGGAGGACGGCGGGCTCCTCGGGGTCTGGGGCCTCGCTCAGTCTCTCTTAAAATCAAACATTATCCACACTATCTCCGCATACCGGCTCAAGGTCTGCCCTCTCTCTGCTGCAGCTGAAGGCAGTCACGCTGGCCGCTGTGTTTTAAGAGGCATTACTGATTGTCCCTATAGCCAGGGCCCAGGGACAGTGAAACCTCAGCAGGGCAAGATACAGAGCTCCTCATACCTTCAAAGGTCCCACAGCCATGGTCCCTGGTCTTTGATTCCCAGCTCCCTTTGCCTAGATCATCATGGAAAACCCCAAGGTGAAGTCCAAATCCTCTCCCTTTCTCAGCAACTAGGGCAGAGATCCTGTCAGACCCAATAATATTCTTCCTTGTGTGGAGAATTTCTCAGGGACTGCTGTTCTGATTATCTTTCCGGAGGAAAAGGTAATTTGCGAGTCATACTGAATATTTTAAATGTTAGATATTGAGTTTGTTTTGGGTTTTGATGTGTTTAGTAAACCACTTAGGGATGTTTTGTTTCAGGCAGTGTACACCAGCTATGAAAATGTTTTCATCTCTAGTATTAGCTACTAGTTAATTGTTACTGTTGGAAACGACCAAGACAAGACAAAATAGTTGAGCTAGTTGGGATGATGTCCTTCCTTAAGGTACGGAGAGGGGAGATCTGCCTCCTAGGGACCAACATCAGGGAGGACGGAAGGGGGTGGGGGAAACTGGGCTGCCCTCATGGACAAGAGCTGGGCCCGGACAGCTCTGAATCCACTTCAAGGCACAGGGTAGGTTTGGAGCAGTGGGCATGTTGTTGCTGACCCCATGGGCTTCCTCCCACACCCATGGAAGTCTCAGCAGGAACCCTGCTCAGACAGGTCATGACCCAAGGCCAGGGAGAATGCCAGATGCTGAGACATGGACAACGGGAGGGAAGATGCGGTGAGACAGGGGATTGGGTCCACTTCCTTCTTTCTTTACCACCAATATTTTAGCCTCCCTTCCCCTCCTTTTTTAGAAAAATTGCCTGGTGTTGAGCATTCAATTCCATTAGACCATATGGGTGGGAAGAGGCAGATTTAAAATCTTTGAATTCCTCCAACTATTGCAGGAGCCATCCACAATACCCATCCCAGGGCCCACTTGTTTGGATGCTTCTGGGTAGAGCGACAGCCACACACTCACCCTAGCTGGAAAGAAACAATACCCACTGAGATGGAAGAAACATTGTGGGGCTTAAAGGAAGAAGCTGCATTGGCACAAACCTCAGGCTCCACACCCTTCCTTTCTCTGCACTTCCCTCCCAGCTGTGCTGATATTTGCCACAACTCTCTCCTGTCTCTTCTGACTTGCCACTTCCTCTTTTCTGTTCTTTGGGCACCCTGATGCCCACTTTCCCTCCCTGTTCCCCAGTTTGGCCATGGACACAGCCCCTCCCCACCTCTCACTCCTGGACCCTTCAGAGCTCACTCTTCTGCCAGCACCGTGGATGCCTGGACTGGGCTGGGCTGGGGAAGCAGAGCCCTAAAACACAGTGTCTGTCTGTTACGAACAAGCTGGCTGCAGAGAGTAGAGGGCAGGGTGGTCACAGGTAAAAAAGTAATTACAAAATCATGTCGTAAGTACTGCCCTAGAGGCTTCTACGGATGGCCACTGAATTTTTTTAATTCAATCTTGCAGACAAATGGCCTCTCCTAACCCCTTTTGGTCCCCTCCTTTTGCCCGAGACATTGTTTTCAGAGAATGTGACAAACACACTGATAATGACAGGGCAGAAAAATGCAAAAAGCCATGGTTTTGATGGCAGCGCGGAGCCATCGAATTGACCCTGGGATCATTTACCTCTAGACTTCTTTTTAAGTAAATGACAACATCTCTCTTGGGTTTAAGCCACTGTTGGTTGACTTTTTGGCTCCTTACAGCCAAAGCATTCAAACCGGTACACATTTGCTTCCATACATGAGAGAAGTTAGGGTGGATTTGGGGATGGATGAATGACAGTTCTGGTGATTAGTCTGGGAAGGCCCACCTTCTCTGTGGATAGGGAAAGTCCTGTGGTGGATGGACTTCACCTTTATTCGTGTAACTTATTCAGCTGACATGTATGGTGTGGCACCTAGGCACCAGGCATCCACAGTGAGCTGTGTGGCTAAAACCAAGAGCAAACCCATACATGGTCACTGTTCTCAGGAAGCTCCGAGTCCAGTGAGGGAGCAGGACGCTACCCCAATAGCAACCCTAGCAAGCGTGCCATTAGACACTGGGCTGAGCATACGAAGCGCAGGTGCAGACGCTGTGAGCACACACAATGCACGTGGTGTAACACCTGCGGGCCAGAAAGGCCTCCATGAGACAGGGCCCTTTAAGCTGAGCACTGAAGAAGGAGGAGGGGTGAATCAGGCAGACGCTGGCCAGGGCTGGGAGTGGAGCACAGAGCAATGCATGCAAAGACCTTGGGGCAGGAGGGAACCAAGGCAGCCGGAGAGCCCATAGAGGAGCAGCCTAGAGTTGAAGCTGGTTGAAAAGGTTGCCTCCGGTGCCTCCCCCAAATCTAGTCTTCCTGTTTCCCACCCCCTCCCTGCTTCGATCATCCCACACTGCCCCCAGGAACCCTGAGTCCTCAAGGCCCTTTGACTGAATTTCTCCCCTTCTGGGTTTCTACCCAGACTTGCCTTCCCTCCCCCCTCAAACAACCCTCCCCCTTTTCCTCAGAGGGACTAGAGAACTATATCTTAAACAGAGAGCAAAAATGGGGGGGATGGGCAATATAGGTAACCTTAACATTTGTATCCCCATAATATGCTGAAATATAAAAATAAATAAATAATAAAATAATTAATTTAAAAAAATCAGCCTATGGTTGGTAGCATTCAGACAGCAAGCAAAGGATTTTAGGCAAGAGGAGGGCCCTGGACATTATACCTCCCACACAGCAGCCTCTTTGCCTCC